>LWCB01006444.1:0-20462 GCA_001630525.1 Coelastrella sp. M60 | reverse complement strand
TCATCATGGTCAGACTGCTGCTCCATTATTGCTGCTTTTCATTCATCATGGTCAGACTGCTGCTCCATTATTGCTGCTTTTCATTCATCATGGTCAGACTGCTGCTCCATTATTGCTGCTTTTCATTCATCATGGTCAGACTGCTGCTCCATTATTGCTGCTTTTCATTGCAGGAGTTGGGCTTTGAGGCAGAGCCGCATATTGAGTATCAACTTTGAGCAGCAATCTCATGGAAGTATCTGTGGTGGATCTTTGTAACTGATGAAGGTGCCTCCAACGCTCAAATAGCTGGTGCCATCTTGACATTACAGCATCAATGTGTTTCAGTTTGATGACATCCGTATCCACGCTTCTTCAAAGCAGAGACGTATGGCATCAGCAGTGGTATGTATTTGTCTTCTTGCAGCGTTTACGGGATAGTACGGGATTCTAACCTGGTGGGCAACTTGTTTGATTAGGGTCGAGGTCACATGCTTTGACAAGAGGGTGCATATTGTGCATAAAGGGTGGCAGCAGCTCTGGTCGAGTCGGGAAGCCTTGCCTTTGTAGGGCCTGTATAGCCTGTTCATTTGTGGTGATGCAGGGTCAAGTTGTTGTAACAATGCATCACAACCATCTTATAAAGTGCTCAATATATCAGTTGGTTATGGGCTTCCATGTCGTGACACTCCATCTTGAGCATGTCACCAGCTGGTTGGAATTTTCAAGCAAAATTACATGGTGTGGTCTGTATGCGCCTCATGTGCTGTTTCTGTAGAGTCTATTGTACAGTGTCTTCACCTGTGAGTGCGAACTGCAGCGTATGCTTTGTTGCGTTGATATGATTGATCCTTTGTGACTGAGGTTGATATACATCATGCAGCTGCAGGGCTGTGCATTTGTTGCAAAAAAACAGCAGAGGTGTCACCAGGCAAGGCAGCATTCCTGTAATCTGTTGCTGCGACGACTAGTCATGCTGTGTACATGCTCTATAGAGCCTCTGTCAGCGATGCAATAAATTACGGCTCTATACGGCTGGAGTGTTAGGGGGCCTGACACACTCGGTTCAGCCTGAACTAGGTCCGTATAAACTTGGATGCAACAGCATGAAGACTGCTACCATGCCACATAATGGCGGTGCTACTGTGGGTCCACCGGTGGGCACTTGACCTCAACACGGGCAAGCCTTTGGCAACCACTGTCAGCAACTGGCAATTACTGAGCCGTGCAGCAAGCAAGATGCCTAATACAGCTGGATCATATGCACTGGGGCCGCCACGCAAAGCTGTGTCATCAATATGTGGGGATGTGATCTGAACCACCTCCCGGCCTGAAGTTTGCATTCAACGAAACAAAAAGCCCCTCTGTATGATGTTTTCCACTGTATGATGTTTCCCACTGTATGATGTGCTGAGGTAGTGCATCTGTTGGCTTGTGATGGCAATCAGGCTAGTGGAGCATGACAGCATCGTGCAGACGGCAACCTAAGGCAGATAAAGGACCTGCAGCATCACCTCACGAAGCCAAGAGTTATGGCAGGTGGGCTAATCAACCATTGATGGTCTGAGGTCTCACACCGCCAAATGCACCCTTTACTACACACCAGCTGGGCTTGTCCAGGGTTACAAGGTCCATTGATGAAAAAGGGAGTCAGGCAAGCAATGTACAAGATGCATGATGCGTGTCATCATCTGAGTCAGCACGATGCCTGCATCATAGCAAGTACCCGGTCTGCTGTGAGCTACAATGCAGTCAGTTGTGCGGGTAACATCGCCCTGCACACTTGTCAATCCAGTGCTGCCGCATCATAGTTCAACACAGCACGTACACAAACTTGCATATTGGACAGGTTTTGCTAGGCATCGTATGTTGTATGGCTAAGTTCACAGCAGCAGCAGCAGCAGCAGCAGCAGCAGCAGCAGCAGCAGCACCAGCTGGAGGTGATTGCTGCAGCTGCAATGCACGAAGGCACGTTTCCCTGCATCAGCTGTAATTTTTTACCTCTCTGAAAGTATGTGAGATTCTGCAGAATCCATCAGTCCCTTGATGGCAGGTAAATGAGCTGGCCTGTGTTACCAGTACGGCGTCATCCGTCTGCAGCGCTTCGCTGGCTCTCGCAGGAGGCGAAGCACCGTGGTGTCACAAACTGTACGCTGTGGTCTGCACGAAGCTTGCAAAGGCTCAGCGGTCGACTGCCTGTCAAACACTGTTGTCGCCCAGAACTGGTATCTGCCTCTGCGGCACCGCCACCGCTGTTTGTATTTGAAAATTGTACTCACACTTGCGGAAGTCACCTACGACGTGTGTCTGGTCACAGCAGGACGCAGGGTTGTCTGCAGAGATTGAGATACGTGCCAGGGGACCCCTCTGCGGCAAACAGGGGATATCGTGTGATCTACTGCGTTCTCGGCGTAGCAATGGTTGACCAGTCTGCTCGTGAGGCTCTGAAGGCCAAGCTGAAGGCTGATCCTTCCTTCCGCAAGGAGCTTCGCAAGCGTGTTACAGAGACGCTGCTGGCCAAGAGTGATGAGGAGGGAAAGTCAGCATCATACAACTTTGACTCGTACATGCTCACAGACGTGGAGCCTGGCCAGCTTCGTCTCCTGGATGTTGATGAGCGTCTGGTCCTGCCTACCAACAGTCTGATCCGCCTGCTGGTCACCAGCTCTGATGTTATTCACAGCTGGGCAGTGCCATCATTGGGTGTGAAGATTGATGCCATCCCAGGGCGTCTCAACCAGGTCTGGGTCACCATCCAGCGTCCTGGTGTGTTCTATGGCCAGTGCTCTGAGCTGTGTGGAGCCAACCACGCCTTTATGCCTATTGTTGTAGAGGCAGTTACACCCCGGCAGTTTGTTACAAACTACCTCAAGAAGTGGATGGAGTAGATCGTCAGGCAGTCGTGCTATGTGGTTTATGAACAGGAGGTAGCAGACTGTACAGCTAACTGTGTGGCCTCCCACCTAGTGCTTGTTACTCCACAACTCAGCACAGGTGTGTGTGAGTGGGCTCCTTTACCAGGATTGCGGCAGGTCTGCATTCACGGGCAACATCAACAGCATGTTGCAGCAATCTTGTTTTCTTTGTGCAGCAGCGGACGTGGCGAGCAGAACGCCAGCCTACTGAGCAACCTGCACATGTACGATATCAGATGGACAAGCTCTTTGCTGGCTTTTCTTCTGGACAGTCTGGTTGTGGTTGTGCTATTGATGAGGTATGCTGACTGGCGCCGGCTTATCTCATGATGAACATGTTTTGTGGCCTGCTTTTGTTGCCTGGTGCGCAAAGAGTGGCTGCTGCTATTGGCGGCAGCAGTCTGTTGACTACAAGCCAGTGACAAAGTTAACTGTGTGTGTGACAGTGCACAGTCACTCAGAGCTCTCTCTGAGCACTCGCTGCAGAGAACAGTTCTCTCTAGTAACTGAGCGAACAACCATGTTGACCACAGTGGTTGCTGCATGTGAGCTACCACTGCGTAGAGGAAGTATGGCTCATGCAGCGGAACGGATGCACCTATGGCTCACAAGCCAGCAAGTGTCACTGCCTCGTTCGGAGTTGTCAGCGCCTATTTGTGATTGGTGCTTAAGAATGGGCCTCATGTCTGGATAGGGCATGATGTTGTTGCAGGATATACATACTATGTATTGTATGTTGAGTTTATTACACACATAATTGCTTTTGACAGGATACATACATTGACACAACTGCTTTTGCATACACAACTGCTACGCACATGCCTAGAAGCAGGGTGTTGACTCTGTTCATATTGTCATTGCATTCACTTTGCTGCACGAGCCCGGCTCGTTGTAAGAGTCTGGTTGACCGTCAGGGTGTTCGACTGGCTGCCGCGACTGCAGGCTCAAGTGTTCGGGCCAAACTCTCCTTTCTTCTTTCACATGCCTAGCAAGGCGGCCTTGGGAGACTTTGTGATCATGTAACCTTTGGGATCTGTTCAAGACAATTTGATCTTGCTTGCGAGGGCATACACTTGAAAGCAGAGACAGGGTAGTCTGGCACGTGCAGCAACATGCATTGTGTTGTGGTGCTTATGTACTACAGTGCAAACAGCTGATGGGTAGTGTATATATATACAGTGCAAATAGCAGCCTGGGTCAAAGGGCTGCTTTGCCAATTGTGATCACTGACGCAAGGACATTGGACAAGTAGAGGGCTCTGCATACATTCAAGCAAGCTGCTTCACAAGTCATTTGTCGGATTGCCTGAGTGTATATCAGTATACTCTCAGGCAGCAATCATTGCCAATCATGCCATTTGCCAAAAGTACCATACAACAAGGCAATGCTTGCAGGAACCAGTGGCATTGTGCAAATGTACAACAGAATACTTGGCTATGCAACTTCTGATTGCCTGTCATAGCCATGGCACAATCAGACGGAGCTGTCATATGCTACAGAACCTGGATGCAGGTTGCAGTGCAGTGACACATGGCTTGTACCAGCAGTGCTAGCAAGCTCCTCGTGGGACCAGCGGCACATGGCTTGTACCAGACTCGTCCTGGCCAGAGCAAATACTAGGCCATGCTCTGCATTACGCCGCCACATTGCTGCTGCCGGTCTGCTGCTGCCAGTTTGCTGCTGCCAGTTTGCTGCTGCCAACCTGATTGTCCCGTTTCTGGGGCGAGAAACAGCTCCAGACCCAGGTGAGCAACCATCCCGACTGCTGTTCTGGTGACTTGCCATTTACTTCGCAGGCAGCTGATGACAAAGACACCTCTATACTAGTCTTCCATGGCATCTTCAGCCTCAGGTTGTGCCAGAGCTGCCCGGCCTCCACCTCCCTGAGCTGGTTGCTGCTTCAGCTGCCTGAGGACCTTGCTGATGCCACTGATGTGCACTGAGACTGCATCCAGCTTCTCTGCTGCAACCATTGCCTGGGATTACCAGGGGGAATGTGACAGCACACAATGCACCAGTTATTAAAGTGCGGGACATACTATCACTGGTGGCGTCGCCTGATAATGTTGCCACAAGCCCTAACACCTTTGGCACATTCATCACGCTGCTGCAAAATAACTGACTGACTTTAAACCACGCTGCTTTGATAAGATTAGAGGTTTTGTCAACAAGCACACTCATGGCTGGACGCTACTGATCGGCAAGCTCCATCTTGGGCACTAATGTTTCAGCATCACCTGTATCATTGGAAAGTAGTTGTTGGCCTCAAAGGTTCGTTCTGGAGCTGCTGCTTTGATAGCTTCCAAAACCAACTGCTGAGCCTCCTGTCAGAGCAAGACACGTCAAGTAAGCAACAACACCAGGACCAGAAGTTTGCTGGCACAGTGATGAATGTGTACCTGTATCTGCTTGATGAACCCGGCTGTCGCCAGATGCAGGGTTTCTTTGTCGACTGCGTCTGGAAGGGAAGAGAGCTCCGACATCACATAGCTAGCTGCCTCGACAGCTCTCACCACATTCTGCTGTCACACAAGCACTCTCAACACTGTGCCCGGATTGTTGCAAATCACAGCGGCAGGAGGAAGGCATGCCACTGTACCTGTTCTATATTTTGCAACCTACGGTAATGGCTAGAGAAGGTTTGGTTGTCTGCCGCTGCTGTGGCATCAGTACCAGGTTGGTCATCCATGACTAGTCAAGATCTAGCCGCTTAGCTACATCCCGGAAACGCGACAGTGGCAGTCAGAAATACGTCCATACAAGTGCAAGATTGCAGCCCAGAACAATCAGCCATTGCTGGCCTGGCACCTGGCTCGACAAGAATGCTTATAGAGACGAACTTATTGTACTTGCCACAGTCATGAGGCGTGAAATAGGAGTTGATGCTTGCCGAATGTACAGTAAGTGCCGTTTAGTGCTGTGTGCAGACGCTCTGACTGCGATCAATGCTGTCTATGAGACACCCGGTGTGAAGCGGACCGCAGCACACGACCCATGCCACTATAGTCAAAGGCACAAGAGATTTGCCGAAATTATCTTGCTCCGAGGACAGGAGACTCGGCTCTTGCAGCAAAGTGGAATGCTGTCACAGAACACTGTTTCAAAGCCTTTCAGGCTGTTACTATGATGGAGTAGACAGGGGGGCAGCAAAGACACTTACAGGCAAATCTAATCATGTTGTCATCGCATACAAATTGCTGCGGACGCCAATGCCTTTGTGGAATCCCCTATTAGTTTTGGAATTCCCCTATTAATCTTAAAACAATGGCCACTATTGATCTATTGCAACCCACTTACCCCGGCTTACAGCGAGCGCTGTGAGTACCAGTAGTAGCGGCCCTAGCAGCATGATGCATAACCATACATAAAACACTTTCAAAGTCGTAACACGTAACCATGTTCTTTCCTCTTCATGTATATGCAATGCTTTGTGTGTGCTTCTATGTTTCTTATTCACTTGCACATGAGCCAAACCCTTGAATGATCCTTCTTTGTTACTGACAAAGTGACTTTAGAAACAAGTCGGATCACGAACAGTTACTCCAGCAAGCAAGTACACTAGATGCATTTCTTGCTCTACTGTGAGGCCACCCTTAAGGTGTCCTCCCACACAATCATTTGTAACGTCAGCACTCGGCCATATGGGAACAAGGCTCTAACAACGTTGTGAAGGTCCCAGAATATACGTACCACACAAATGAAATACATGCTGCTGCAACCGCTGGATCGTGCTTTCAACAGCCGCAGATGCACAACTTCTGTCTCGAGCACAATCCAGCAATGTCCAGATGCAAGGTTTTCATGGCAGCGCTCCATCCCATGGCAACCTGCTCATGCAGCAATAATGAGACTGAGCAGCGCCATTGTTCAGATGCACAACAGTACAAGCTCATGTTCGCACCTGACGATACAGCACTTTGGATGACTTCTACATGTGACCTGGGATCCCTCACAAAACAGCACAGGGATAATAGCTTTTAAACAAGTCCCTTTGCAGAGGACTGGCCCATCAGAGAGAGTGAAACTATGCTACCACCACCCCACAGCAGCAGCATTGCAGTGTAAAGCTTTCTTGTATGTATTTGTACTGCATCAAACAGAAACATGCATACTCAACTACAAAGGCTTGTTTGAGCCATTCACCTTGCGAACACCTAGCACGCACTAGCTGGGCCCAACTGTCAACTTCGCTGACAGACGAAGCCCAGGTAATATACACAGAGTCATGTACAGAGTACCAGCCACACGAAACTGTGCAGCCTGGTAGGCGCAATAACAGAGATCACCCCAAACCGCTCTTAGACAACACCTCCTTTTGTCAGCTGCTTGGCCGCTCTTAGACAACACCTCCTTGTCAGCTGCTTGGCCTCAAACCTTGCCCCGCACAAGATGGACACAGAAAGGCAATGATGCAGTGGGGCCATCACCTATGCTGCTGCTGCTGCTGCACTGACCGACACTTGTTGAGCCAGTGACAATTGTCTCTAACCATGGCAGGTTAATACAAGTGAGTCAAGCACATGAGACTATTGCTCGCTTATGAGTTGTGACATCAGTCAAACACAGTCCCACATAGCAGCATGGAGGCCAGAGTATACTGTTGCCTTGTGAACAGCTGGAGTGTTATGCACGCCAGCTGATCAGCAGCAGCTGCTAATCTTCCTTGCAGCTTGAGGCTGTGGCTGAGCGTCAAGTACAATGCCAGGCTGCTGTTGCTGCCTGGGAGGCTCTGCCTTAGGCAGCTTTCGTGCAATTTCTGTGAATAGCTCGTTGACATTTGCTGCCGTCTTGGCCGAGGTCTCCATAAAGAACAAATTGTTCTCATTGGCATAGACTGTGGCCTCATCAGCTGTTACTGCACGGGAGCCTTCCAGGTCTGCCTTGTTACCTGCACCAGGTAATGCAAGAATGACCCTTGCTCATCATACTGAGCCAGATTTTCCTACAAAGTCATAGTGAGCCAGTTTTTCCTGCCAAAGATATCACACAGCAGCACAAGTGCAACATGACAGCAAGTGCTCCCTGCATACGTTAGACCAGATTGCTATGATCAGTGCTTGATGAAGCCCTGATACTGTACATTTTCCACACAAGAAAAGGTAGGTGCATGCTAAATCTGACATGGGCTGCTTCCTGGCATGCTACGCACCTGCTAACGCCATAATCATGTTCGGGCTGCCCTGTCGCTGTAGCTCCCGCACCCATGCCTTAGCACGGTTGAAGGAATCTGTACTGGTCACGTCATACACAATGATGGCTGCCGCTGCTCCCCTGCATAGCAGCCCAATCACAGCGGATCAGTGCCCCCAACCACAAGCACCTGTCAACACAGGCTGCCAGTCGAAGCTGGGGATATATAGACCAGTCTCAACTTTGGTAGGGGCTCTTGAGTCCATTGGAGAACTACAAACGGCTGCCCCGATCATAAAGTGCATCTCATATGTGCAGTCTTCAACTGGGCTGGGCTGGCCTCACCTGTAATACATTGGCGCCAGGCTGTGGTAGCGCTCCTGCCCAGCAGTGTCCCTGCGGTGTACTATCAGGTCTTATAAGCAACCTTGTTGTGGCAGAGTGTAACAACCAGTCTACTCACGCGACCGTGCATTCTCCAACGAACACAACATACAGAGTGACGACCTTGCCCAGAACGCACCATATCTCAAACTTCACGTTCAACTCCGGCAATGTCTTAGTCAAAAAAGCTGCACCGACAGTGGAAGCCTGCGCACATGCGTGGTTGCATAGAGCATCAGCAACATTCCAGCAAGGTCCACCTAGGCCCCGCATGCAGATGGCTGGCCAAACGTTGCTTCACTACATTGTGGTGTACCTGGTAATCAAAGAACTGGCCTTTTACGTAGCGAAGCACGAGACTTGATTTGCCAGACCCCATTTCTCCAAGAAGCACCAACTTTGCCGTGGTCTGTTGCGTGAGTTCTGGCATAGGGGCCGCCATCTTGCTGACAAATTGCACCGAGAAGGATACGTGCACTGCAAGGATAGCTCAAGGTGCTACAAATGTCCTGACGTTGTAGACAAGCCCCTCTTTCATGAACGAAATGTGTTTCAAGATTTTCAACCGTCCTATTTGCTGTTCATGCAGAACTAAGCAGCGGCTTAAGCGGAAGCTGTGAAGCCAAGGTCACCGGGTAATGTCATACGGTACTTCGAGTTAGTCCACCTGCGGACCCCCAATGGCAATTGAAGCTTTTGCCGCCTGTGATAATGTACGCTAATGCAGGAGCTCCTGCCTAGTAGCTCTGCCGGGATGGCACGCATACCACAGTAGCCTGCCACAAGGCTTCACTGCTGCTATAGGCAGGCTCCCTACCTTTGTGTTAAGGCTGAAAGCTAGAGGCCCTCTGTTGCCTGTTAGTCGCTAACAATAGTATGCTTGAAATGATACAGAATGTACCTGCAGGTCTAGTTGGGGCTGGCTGCAGCAGGAAACCCACTGCATGCCTTTGTTTTGCACAAGCCAACAAACCATCCTGCAACGTATCAACTTGTTGAGTCAACAGTGTATCTTGTGTATGGCTCAATCAGCCTGGCAGCCCAGGTTTTGAATTACAAGGGCCTCGTGGCCTGAGTGGGTGTCTCTACTACAGCCTGTAGTGATGATCACATCCTGCATGGTAACATGTTTGCAAGTTTTGGGTGACGTCATGGGCATGCCTCCGCCCACCCACCTTCATCACATCCTGGTTTTCTTTTGTTTGGCCAACAACCCGGCTTGATTTAAGAGTTGGGTGATTGACTGACTACCGCTACTAATTGATGACCGCAGTGTCAACAAGTACGGTGAGTTGGCTCTGGATGGCGGCC
The DNA here is from genome assembly GCA_001630525.1 of Coelastrella sp. M60. NCBI lineage: Eukaryota > Viridiplantae > Chlorophyta > Chlorophyceae > Sphaeropleales > Scenedesmaceae > Coelastrella > Coelastrella sp. M60. The sequence continues at coordinate 10,743 of LWCB01006444.1, read as the reverse complement.
CTGACCACTGGCAGTGCATATTGCTACAACTTTGGAAGTCATGAGCCACATGATGTGCGCATGAAAGTTGAAAGCCTTTCTAGTAGACCCGCTCCGGTCATCGGCCCTTGGGTATCTATGCCTCGAATGAAGGTAGTAGGTAACTACAAACAGTTTATATCTTGAATGTAGGGACATCCTTTTGCTGTCACATGTGTAAACAAGTTAGCCATGCGACAAACAAGATGCCTGATACAGCTGAATGATATGCACTGTCACATGTGTAAACAGCCTGGGAGTCCATGTTCTCATCCTATATACATGGCTCAGCCCAGGGTTAACACAGAGCATGGATCATCTTGCCTTGTCACGGTCACCCCGCTGTCACAAGTCTTATTAACAGCATGGACACCATAATAGACACAGCCCGTTGAGCATCCTACAATAACCCTCCCTAAGGCCCCGAAAGGCTTCCACACATGGATGACCAGTGATCATTCCGAGCCTTCCAAGAAGCAGCAATGGGAAGCTGGCCGTGACCCTCAGGTACATTATTCAGCCTGAGGGATTGACATGGTAGTCTATCCAACAAGAGCACGTGTTGTCATCCACGTGGATCGAAAGAAGCACATACAAGATTGGACCACTATGTACACAACAGTATTCTCTCTTTCACATCAGTATGCAGCACTCAAAGCTCTGGCTCTGGGGCCTTATCAGCATCCACACCATATCTCCTTTCACATATCACAACACCATCAAACCCAAGTCCCATTTATAATTGCCACAAGCCTGCAGGCTGTCCCAAGAAGTTTCTCCCAACAAGGGCTGCGTGATCATCGTCACTCTAGATTGCCAGACGTGTTGAATATAGATCAATCTGCTTATCGCAACATATTACTGGCACCTGCCCCCCCAAAGCCCCTGGCCCCAGCAGGAAGCTGGCCATGAGCCCCATTGCTGCTCCTGCAAGGCCACCAGTTGCACCACCCGTCAATGCACCTAGCCCACCAGGCAGCCCTCCTGCACTGCTCCCACCCATGCGCTTCTCAAGAGAGTCCATCATGTGCTGCAGCAGACTGCAGGACAACACAGAACACAGATCAGCATACACACATACACTTGCAACAAGTCACAGCAGTGCAGTATGTTTGCTGCACGAGCTGAAACTTTTTCACACAGCAGCGGTGTATGCTAATTTGAGAATTGTTTCGCAAGAGTGCAGGTTGAAGAGGCATCAGGCCGCCTACATCACACTATGCACTGCTCACATCCCACAAAGAGGCATGAAACTTGAGAAGGGTGAGAGGCAAACAGCACTGCTGCAAGCTTGTTGGTTAGAGCACAGCACTGACACACAGCACACCACCTACCTTGCATAGGTCTGCTGCGGCCCATAGCGCTCTACTGCCTCTATGAAGCTGTATGTTGCTGCGCCTGTGTATGCACTGCCGCTGAGGCCGTTGGTGTCTGCAGCCACCTGGCTGTCCTTACATGCACCAAACTGGAAGGCAGTCCCACCAGATGTACCCTTCACATGTCGAGACTTCAACTGCAAATGGGTCGCAGCAAGGCATATGAGAACACAACATATAAGATTTGGTGAGCTTTTGCCCACGAACATCTGTTTCAGTTGACGGTCATTACTTGTTATGACCAGGTTTACAACCGACAGTACATGCTTCAAGAGCTGCTGCTACCAAACGAGTGTCAAATGACCTTGCACAACAATCGAAGCAAGCTCGTGCCAGACAACATATGGTTTGCTTACCTTCCAGTTGAAGCGGCCTCCATCATACTTCGCCCTGTAAGGCAAGTCCATGGCAGTACCGCTATGACAGGCGTCGATCAGTGCATGAAGGATGACCCCCTGCTGCAGTGGTCGCACCATCCGGGCGTTGAGTTCGTCATCTACGATCTGCCCAGCACGCTTGTAGTCAGTAGGCAAGATGGTCTCATCCATACTGCGTGGTAATTTGCAACAAGATGTCTCAGTACTGACTGTGACTAAGCCATCTGCCAAGTACAAACAACACCCTATATTAGCTGCATCAAGGCAGTGGGATATTAAGCTTCTGACCAGCTATCATGCTGTGCGCTTCAACCAGCACACTGTGTTGCACCTCATTAAGACATGAAGACAAAATGTACCAGAAACTTACGCCTGACGGATGTGTGGCCGACGTGTACAGGCCACCTGTGTTGTTCAGCAAGTACAATGGCGTATCAAACTGCAGCTGCTTACCCGTCAAGTTCATCTCCAGTTCTGTCTGCTGTCTGTGAGCCGTGACCTGAGAAATGGAAGAACAGGCTGTCACCAGGCCTACATAACAGTTGCACAATTACACACTTAGAGCGAAAGCAGCAAACAAGCTCATATCAGACTGGATCAATCATGGACCAATGTTGCATTCGAAGGATAGATGAAGCAGTGTCCAGCACCTTGCAACATACTCACTGCCAAGAAGTTCTAGCCTACTGACTGGTACACAGGGGCATCATGAAAAGTGAGAATTCAGGTAGGCTGACTTGTCCTGCAGGCAGCTATGCCATGCTACTGCGATCTTGAGGCTCCAATCCCACCCTGATCAATACCTTTGATCCATCATAAGCCACTGGATGGCTCTGACTATGTTGGCTCTGCTTGGAACAAAGTCTGGGTTCCGCTGATCATCACGCAGAACCTGCAGATTTCAGAGACAGCAAACTAGAGTTGATCCAATGCAGGTGGACTGTCACAATGGTCATCTTGACCAATGCGAGGTCAGACAGACAGGCACATGTTATCAACAGAGTGTGATGCCTGTATGTACATCAGTGAGATTGAGATGTAGCCTCGTTTGCAGCTGAATATATGCTGACACAATTGTGCTGCCATGTTAACAACTTGCACCTACCAAAAATACAACAGTGCATCAGCATCAGTAGTAGTGGTAAGGCAACCGTCAGTTTCGAGCAAATTGGCAACCAAGAACACGTGACAATGCAGCACTGCAGCAGCAACAGCTTGTACTCACGATGATACAGCCAGGTTGATTGAACCCAAAGCGGTTTTTCAAGCAGTACTCGATACACTGGACATCGTTGATGCAGCCATTCAGTGCAGCTGAGCTTCCTGGATAGCAGCAGCCAATGAGCAGGGCCTTCTTCCTGCCCCCAGGTGTTGGACTGATCTGGGGAGGTGGGGTAGGTTGGTACGTTGTGGGAGGCATGTAGGGAGCTGCTGCCGGCTGGGTGTGTAGCTGATTGGTCCTGTTTTGACCATATGATGAAGGCATATGTTGGGAGGCATATGGCTGCTGTTGTGAGTATGGTTGCTGCTGATAGGGTTGCTGCTGAGGGTATGGCTGTTGCTGATAGGGTTGTTGTTGGGGGTACGGCAGTTGTGGATGCTGTTGTGGGTAGGGTCCTGACTGACTTGCAGCTGGGGGTCCCCCCATCCATCCTGCTGTATCAGGGGGCATTCCTGCTGCTGAGTAGCTGCCTTGTGGAGGACTGTACCCATACGACTGCTGTCCAGGGACGCCAGACGGATATGGAGCGCCTTGCTGATATATGACAGGCGGCTGGTACGGTCTGGGATGGCCTGACATATCGCCTGCAGGTCACACATCATTGTGCTGTTAGTCTTGAGGTGATTGAAAAGCCTCTGTACCAGTGACCACAGTTATCACAGCTTTGAACACTGAACACAAACTGTATATATACAATACACTTGAAGTGCTGATGATAGATTGATGCATCAAGGGAAATGCCTGGCAACCGTGCAGTGGAAGCAAATAGTGTGTGCCAGTACACCACACAGCAAGGACAACCAATGTATTCAGGCTTCAAGGTCTCCGAGCACTTGGCTATAAGCAATCCTGACGACTGTTGCTGGGTCCATGCAATGTTCGAGGCACTAGCTTCACGCAAATCCAACATGCATTTCCAAGCGATCTGGACGAGACCCAAGCAAGTCCACACAAAGGTCGACGACAAAAATATATCTATCCGTAAACAATAAATCTAGACAAAGCCACCTGCCGTACTTGCACTCCCGTGTTGACAGAGTCCGGTACTATTGGAGAACGCTTGGAGGAGACAGTACGCAAGGGGGATTCTGTACGTATCCTGCCTCTAACAGAAGTATCTTGCGTACACCACGGGAGTCAACCTCATGCGCTACAGTCAACCAAGCGCGCCTGGTACAGGGACGGCAACACTCCCTGCATCTTCCGCACCCACATGCAAAGCGACCGTGCGCACATTCCAACCGTCACAATTACACTAATGCCAATGCAAGCTGACGTATAGTGCATTGTGGAACACAACGGCCGTCCACTTGTTGGAAGGCATCCGTGGTGAGCGCATACGCCACTTTTGTTGTGCCGCTGCACAGTATTGTGTATCATGTCAGTATAAGGACTGCCTCCGAGCGGCGTGCACAGCAGGGAGCACAGCAGGCGGCCAAAATCCATTCTAAGCGACCACAGCATTGACAATGTGGCTGCCACGTGTTCTGCCCCATGCCGGTGTCAAAGCAGGTAAGGCCTGAGCTTATTGATTGCTATCAAAATAGATTCAGTATTGGGGAATTACTATGTGTCAAGCATCTGCTGGGTGCCCCGCTGAGAAGTCCTCATACCAGTCCACCCAGGCTTCAGCTGTCCCAACAGCGGCTGCACATCAGCCCAGCCTCCAGGCAGCCGAACTCGGCTTAGCGTTGTGAGTAATTGACCACTGACCAGTGCCTGCAGGTACTCCTGTTGTCCTTACATCAGCAGCAAGCACCCAACATGCAGTCAGGCACCCTGTTGCCACTCATCAAGCAGCAGCAACTGAGCTGGCACCTACTGTGGCAGATGACTACCTCAGATTGGCCGCTGCAGCACGTCAACGACGAGAGTCACTGCTTCAGCAGAAACATGTGCAACAGCAACGGCAGGACCACGATGTCGAAGAGAGGCTTCATGTTGCAGCGGCCCCTGAGCAGCAGCACTTCTATGTTGACAGCAAGCAGCAGCGGTTGATTGGCCAGGAGCGTACAAGCAATCAGCAAGCAGGCTTTGCCAGCAGTAGCAGAATCACTGGCAGATCGTCAAACTTCACTAACAGACCATATGTGTTGGAAAAGAAGAGTAATGTTCAACAGCACAGAATCCAACAGCCACAAGGGAGGCCACAGCAGCAGCCACCTCACCATAGACAGCAGCACCAACAGCAGCCTAGCCAGCAGTATCAGCAGCAACAACAACAACAGCGTACTGATGACCAGCAGCAGCAGCGGCGGAAGTATGTGTTGTTTGATTTTGGCAGTGGTCAGGACTGGTCCCTGAAGACAGGCATGGCCGTCACCTGGTTGGGGACATCATCAGGTACAGCAACAGTTACTTGAAACCAACATATCTTAACCTGCGCCTCACATGTCAGCAGTGTTTTTCAGCGGTCAGCGGCTGCATCAAAGGTTTGCACACTAGCTGACCCTGGAAGTTCCTGACAGAAGCATCTGCAGCCCCCTTCTCCAACAGAATCAAGGTTGCACATCGTCTTGCCATCTATGTATCACATGGAATCATCATCACCCGATTGCATTGTGTGTTGCTCTCTTGTGTTGTCATCAATGTCATAGGAGAGTACCCCATTTTTGTTGTAGTCTCTACAAATGAGCTGTTGCTGCTGCTCATTCTGCTGCAGGGTCTCCCTCTAAAGAGCGCAACATCAGCTGCACCCTCGTCCGCCTGCCTCGTGCTGTTTACATGGTTGATTGTGGGGAAGGTAGCTACAGGCAGGTGAAGAAGACAGGAGTAGCGCTTGAGCAGGTAGGTGTATGCAGCAGGAATGTTGTCAGGAGGTTGAGCGGAGAACAAACCCTTCACTGTGGTTTAGTAGCAGTGGTTGGGGTTTAAGACTGCCATCATGTGTAGTGGCAGTACATCTCAAGGGCCTCGCTACACCAGATTGGTGCAGTAATCGCCGTTCACCATCTCATCAAGACACAGTTGCTCTACTGGTAGCTCTTCTGTAGGGTGCTTGGTGCTTGCCGCCATCGTGGCAACAGCAGTCTGTGACTTCACTGTGTTTACAGGTCGATACCATCTTCGTGACACACCTCCATGGGGATCACTGCTTTGGTATAGGCAGCATGCTGATAAGCATGTGCAAAGCTAAGCGAGCCGCTCTGGAGGAGCAGCACCCGCCGCAGTTGCAGCAGGTAGAGGGTCAGCAGCAGCAGCAGCAGGGCTTTGATCAAGGTCCTGACAAGCTGCGTATCGTCGGCCCTCCCAAGCTAGCTGAGCTGGTGGTGGCGCTGCTTGTTGGTGCGGGTGTGGGCCGCAAGTTGGACATGCCTGTGTACATCACAGAGTTAGTGGACGATGACAGGTGAGCGGCTGCGGGTCTTTGCCATCCCTTATAGGTGGCAGCAGCACGTGGGTGTTTTGAGTTTCCACCGCCGATTACCTCATAGCCTATATCCTTTAGTCAATGTCGGTCAGCTACGACCCTTGGGATCTCAGTACTAGTGGGTGGTTTCTAGTGCATTCAATGTGAGTGCTGGCTTGTTCCTGTTGTGTGTGTGACCCAGGTCTGCTCACGACTGGCAACCTCTGCCTGGCTGTCCTGCTGGTGGCGCGTTCTTGAGGCGTCTGGCACCAGAGCAGTTACGCATGCACACCCCTTGGCTGACTGGTCTGGAGCAGCAGTTAGCCAACTCTGGTTTGGATTGGAGGAGCCACCCTGCAAACACAAGGGTAAGGCATGGAGCTGGATTCAACAGCCTGCGCTGCAGAATAAGCTTAAGCGTTAGGGCAGTGATGTGCAATTTTATTAGCACACAGTGGTGCCCCTGATGCTGCATATCCAGAGCACCTGCATTCTATTTTCAAACCAGAACAAATGTGTGACCTTCAAATGCGCATCTACATCAGGAAGAAGCTCTAGTACTGCTGGCTGTGGCTTTACGTCAGGCAGTTGTGTTTGGCAACATTCATGGGGAACGTTAGGTCATGACCCCTCGCAGATGTGTGCATGTTTATGGGCCATCTTCATCGCTTGTGTTGTTATTTGTTGCAGGCTTACAACTGGGTTGCCAAGCCAGGACTAGTATGGCGTATTCCTTGTCAAGATGCCTTGGTATCAGCTGCTCAGCTGCAGCACAGGATACCATGCTGGGGGTATGTGTTTGATGAGATCCAGCAGCATTTGCCACCCACACAGCAAGCAGGTCGCCGCGTGGTAATTTTAGGCGATACAGTAGACTCCAGCGCCATAGCTCCCATTGCATATGGTGCAGACCTGATCTCGCATGAAGCCACGTTCGCAGCTGGTATGGAGGACAAAGCAGCAGTTGCACAGCACAGCACAGCCTGGATGGCAGGTCAGTTTGCTGAAGCCATACAAGCAAAGGCGTTGGTGCTGACACACTTCAGTGCCAGGTATGAAGGCTCTGGGGAGAATGTGGCAGGGCATAGAGGTGCCTTTGGTGCGCATACCGGACCTGGATACAGCAATACAAGCAGGCATGGTCGATCTGAAGATGCATCTGTAGAAGCAGCAGAGGCGAGAGCAGTGAAGGCTTTGGCCAGGGAGGCAGAAGCACACTACTCTGGCCATGTGCTGCAGGCAATTGACCTCTTCACAACTCATGTACCGCAAGGTGCTGAAGTTGATGAAGCTGCATGAATGCAATCTATGGCGTTGTCTTTCATGTGTGTTGGTGTTCATCATTGCTGTTGTGTTGATTGCATACTGATGTCAGGGGTGTGCGGCGTGCTTGTCAGTCACATTGCCTGCAGCTGTTGCTGTGGGCTTGTGGAATGATGTGGTGCTGCTCACTGATTTTGGGCTCTTTGCCTACTGACGGTGTGATGGGTACAGTTCATTGTGCCCTGGATACCAGTGAAAAGAAAGGTCTGGCTCGTGCAGCAAGGTGGTCGCAATGACAATATGAGCAGAATGAATACGCTGCTTCTACTGTCACTAACTGGCACATGGTGATATTGGTGTTTGTGGACGAGAAAGGACTTCAGCATGTTACCCCAGCTTACAGCGAGTTACAGTACCAGTAGTAGCGGCCCTAGCTGCATGATGCATAACCATGTTCTCCTCTTCATGTATATGCTATGCTTCGTGTGTGCTTCTATGTTTCTTATACATGGGTGGTGGCTGTCAAAGCATCACCACCCAAAAGCTCCATCAGTGCATTTATTGTTTGTCACACAGATTGTGAGGATTGATATCGTGCATTGGTACTGAATGCTGCCTAGCCACTCCGAATCTGTCATGGAATCTGTTGGTAGCCAGGAACCTCGGCGCCAATTTGTATCAGAACTCCAAGAGTTTCTAGGCGGGGGCCTGACTTGGTATAGAATATACACTGCGTCACTTGGTGTTCTGTGGCGTACTAGAGTGCATAATGCTGCACTCACCATTGGCACACAGTTTCCCGGCATCTCAGCACCGAGTGCACTCATCACGCGGGTTGTGCAGACAGTACCTCACAGCCAGAAAAGCAATGACAAACGCTGATATACAGGTTTTGGAACCGCAAGCCGGCCCACACGTGCAGGAGTATGTCGATGAGCAGCAGCAGCTATCCTTGACTGTCGTTCCTCTCAGGCACCACAAGGTAGGTCTTGTGCAACTGGCCACGGACACAAACATCTATCAATAGCATTCTAGGTTGCAGGGGGAATTGTCCATACTCAACTGACCAGCTGCCAAGATACTCGTCTGAATTGTGCTGTTTCTCTGAGTCTTAGCCAGCTAAGAGGAAGGTCACATAAACTCACGTTGATGTCTGACCTTTCAGCCTTTGGCCAGTCTTAGACCGTCAAACAGGGATGTATAGATGTGCTTTGGGTCGTTGTTGTTGCTGTCGGCTGTCATGGTGGAGCAGCTTGAGCGAGCAACGCAAGGTCTTTTGGTTTTGAGCAAGGCTCATCTAATGTGGTAGTGATGTGCTGCCTCCTATGCAGATTTTGCATCTTATTCGTCATGGTGAAGGCTTTCACAACGTCGCAGGGCGTATAAATCATGCCAACTACAAGAGCTGGGAGTTTGAAGACTCTCATCTGACAGAATATGGATGGCAGCAGGTGTGTGTATGCCAGTGCCTGAATTCATGAGCTGACAGTGACTCACAATTGCACCAGCGACGACAGCAGCAGACGAAGGTCCTTCCTAGCCTATTGTGGTAGACATACATGTGCATATACTGTGTATCAACATATGCACGATTGAGTTGAGTGTGTTTATGCAGGAAGGCATTTCTGCAAGGGCAGCTTGCATGTGTGTAGCTGCGTTGCAGAGGTCTTGGTCTGCACTCAGATGCCGTTGTGTCACCACAATCCTGCAATGGTATGCTTGCAGGCCAAGGCAGTCCAGCAGCACATCAAGCAGGCAGGCATACAAGTCGATGTGGTCGTGGTGTCGCCACTGACACGCGCTTTGGAGACAGCTGTGGGATGTTTTGGCAACCTCTCGGCTCCGTTGAATGGTACAGCACCACTCATGCATGAGTTGACAGAGCAGCCTGGCAAGCATGCAGCACATCCAGCAGTATCAGCAGAGGGTTGCCCACCATTCGTGTGCTATGAGCTATGCAGGTGAGCTGTGATGGGGGGGTGGGGGGTGGGGTTTGTCCCATGGAGACATTCTGCAACAGCAGTGGCAGATCATACATCAATGGTATACATGCTGCAATTATGGCAGCATTTTGAATCACCTTCTGCAGCTATCTATGAGCTGCTGATGTAGGCATTGCTGACAGCAGCAACCCCTCCCGGTACACCACAGCTGGCAACAGCTGCCGCTTTGGCTTGATCATGGCATGCGACCACCTGGTGTTATTGTGGAGCTTCATAGCATTGTGCATGTTGATCTGACCAGATAAGGAGGCAGCTGCAGCCTGTCTTGCATCCCTGCAGTCATATCATCACCCCATGGTATCATACGGCATTCATGACTGTTGTTTGTGCGATGAGCAACCTTCTAAAGCAACTGTCAGTAATCAGGTCTCCTTTTGGACATTGAATGATCACACCATGTTCATGGCATGTGCAGTTGAGTTTGGCGTTCTGCCATTCACAGCGTTGTGCCTGTGGTTGCAGAGAGCATCTAGGTGTCCACCCTTGTGACCGCAGACATGCCATCTCAAAAAAGGCAACTATGTTTCCAGGTATGCATGACGAGGTGGAGCACTCATTCCTTGTGTCACCTTTGCAACACTACACCTGTGCATGACCCACGTTGTGCTTTCGTCGTGACTGTTTTGTAGCAGGAGCGTTGCAACACGAGCAGGCTAGTGCATCTCCGGGATGTGGAGTCCACAAGCATGGCAGTGCCTGTAGCAATCTGCTAGCCAGATAGGCCTTGACGTACAAGTTGTCTTGGCTGCATCTGCATACTTCACCCTGCAGGCATAGACTTCTCATTGATACAAGATGAGCATGATGCATTGTGGAGCGAACATCACAGGGAAACCAGAGACGAGATCAGGCAGCGAGGCAGGCAGTTCATGGCGCAAATTATGGCGCGACCTGAAACACACATAGCAGTGAGTGTGATGCAGGAGGTGCATAAGCTGTTTTCGTAGCTCTTGACAGAGTATGTCATGCTGCTGACCTTACCACCGGTTATGTCATGCTTGTGGATGCAAATGCATGCCATGCCATTGTAGGAATCTGCGTTGCATTGCCCTGCGGTGGTGATTGGTGATGACACAAAGGCCCGTTCTTGGACAGCGCGGTGCCACTAGATTCTGTGCTGCCAGTGCTCAGAGGC
>LWCB01006431.1:0-16849 GCA_001630525.1 Coelastrella sp. M60 | reverse complement strand
TTCACAAGTGAGTTGGGATAGTAATCACCGCCTTGTCCGAAAGTGAGCGACTCACTGGGAGATTTGAGGCGCGGGGCCGATGGCCGCAAGGCTATGGCTGTAAAGCAGTGATTATTATTATTATATGTTGTGTCACATGGTTTTTTGCGATCCAGCTGTTCTGCATGGGCAGTATGCTGCAAGCGACGGTATCATGTGCTTTGACAATATTGCTTGCATCATGTACGCATGATGAGCCTGCTGATATTTGAGCAGTAAACAGCAGGTACTGCGCATGCGCAGTCACTGGGTGGGTGAGCTTGCTCTGCATGTATGGTTTTGCAACATAGGATCCTTTGAAATTATGTGAGACACTGCATCACGCATGCATGCCTTCAGTGCATATCTGTAACATAGGCTGCTGTGTACAGCTGTCATGGTTATCAGTGTCCTCTGAAACTCTTGGGTTCCAAACCAGCCCTGCTGACACCGACATCCTAGCCTAGCAACTCGTTCTATGACGATTAAAGTATCATATGATACATGCATATATCCTACAACGTTGTCCTACAACGTTAACGTGCTACACATGGGACAGCTATTGCTATGGCTGATGCATATGGGTGGTTCATGTATATACATGGGACAGCAAACTGCAATTGCATACACTCAGGCAAGCAGATATGTTGTTACCTACTTGCTTCCGATCGCATGCATGCACCTCACTTCAAAGCTTGATTACATATATGCTTTCAATTGCTATATCTGCAAGCCGCGTTGCCAGCCTCAACAATCGCCGTCATTCCCTTCGCCCAGTATTTCAGTTGAACGTCAAGCTTCAAGTTGCAGGCTGCAAAGCAAGCTCCTTATATACTGTATCTAGTAGTACCCTTTCTTTTACTGTATGAGCTCTCAGGCTGCTTACACAGGGGACAGCAACGGAATATGCATACATACGGCTGTAAACAAAGTTTGGCCATGCAACATGAAATGTGCACAACAGACGGCTGTAGGTAGGCAGGGTGTGTCTGCCACTACAGGCAAGCAGAGCTTTGACTCAGTCACCTGGCCTCACGTGTACATGCCCTGGCAGGCTCATGTCCAACATAACAAACAAGCAAGTCAACCCACACAGGCCTTATGTAAACAACGGGATTGCTAATACATATGAGCTGTTACTATGAGTCATGTCGAATAGACTTCCACAGCATGCTCCACTCCACCAGACAGCCTAAGATGCAGTGTGCCTGATATCAATACCATATGTACTGTACTAGCAACAACCAACGTCAACGAGCACCTGCCTGTTGACGTAACTGCAAACGAGACTGTCATGAGAAGCAGACGCGCAGCGATGATGCAATGCTAATTTCAAAGGCTTGTCTGCTGTGTTTCAAGGTGACCATAGGCTTATTTTGCACAAGCCCAGCCAACTACAAACAACAATACTGTATAAGCTGTGAGCACATGCAACTTGAATCAGCATAATGCACTCAGTCAGCACAAGCACACATCAAGGCATTGGAGCTAAGGCATGTCCTGCCGCAGCAGGGCCAACCTGCTGCAGATGTGCCAAGAAATCATGGCAAGGACCCTTGACACATGCCGAGCAACAAAAGCAGCCACCTCAAAGGTATTGCCTATGCAGGATACAACTGTTTGCCCTATTTTCACAATCACAAGGGTTGTGCATGTGGGTGTGCGCTCAAGGGAAACTCCAGAACGTCAGGGCAATTACACATCATGTGCCATGTGCCATGTGTAGCGCACCCGATCACACAGTTTGCCCAGAACACCACCCAGGTGTCAGGAGGCACAGGCGGTAGGTCATCTCAGATGACTCATCTGAGTTTGTACAGCAGACACTGTCACTGCAGTGCTGCCCAGGAAAACCACAGTGATAGGCCTGGTGGGCAAGAGAGAAAGCCCAAGAGAGCATCACAGTGTGCCAAGACAAGTGATCAACATCATGCCGCAGACACTCTCTACGTCCACCAACTGTAGACACAGGTCATGGCAGCCTGCCGGATAAAGCAGGGATCCAGGACACAACTGTTGTTCGCTGCAGCCACATGTCTACAGCTGAATGGTGTCATGAATATTCAGTATGAACTGATGTAAGTGAGGTCACTGGCAGCATACAAGCACACCCGCAATATCAAGGTTGCGTGCATTGATGAACCCACAGTGGCAGCTATTCCAACGCACTTGATGATTGGTAGCTGAATAATAGAAAAGCACCACACCTGCATGAACATAATGATACAACAACAAACATCAACCTACCTACTGTACGCTTGCGATCCATCTGAGATAAGTTCATTCCAAAAGGCTGCCGTTCAGTGGCTGGCGCTGTAGCATGTCTATGATCCACCAGGACACACACATCAGTATATGCACAATGTAACACAATGTGTTGCCCTGACAAGTACCCTGCCTTGTTGATTGAAGGCAACTTGGCATACTACATGAGCCATGTCAGAACAATCGTTAAGGCCATACAACTGCATGCACATCAGGCGCATCATCCACCAGAATGCTCAGCATGGTTTGCATCAGGGCTGTGCTTAGCCCACTAGCTCATTGCCAGATGTAAAACAGAGGATCATCTGTCCGGATAACTGAGAATATCTCATGCACCAGCAAGACAGGAGAAACGGTTGCATCATACATACTTGAACCAGATATTAAGCGGCGCACATAGCTAGAGCTCTGGGGCTGCCGACACCCACATGACTTGCTAACTAGCAAGCCTCTAGTCAACAATGATGGTTATAACATGGATTGACCCTGCTGCCAAGTTGGCAGCCCCTGATCAGCATGATGATCTCATAATTAATCCAAACCCTTCAGTGGAACGAGGTGGCAGAAACAACTCATCTGGTGCTACATGTGAGGTGTACAGGAGGATGGGGCGATCAGGGCAATTTGAAGAAATACCCGTGAATATCACAAACTGATGTACTGACACTTGAACAGCAGCTTCTCACAACCTGAGCAGGAGATCAAGCACCAAATCTGGCCGCCTTGCTAACAGAAGGGACAACTGGTCCTGGTGCTTTCGCACGTCCTTGAAGTTTGACACCTGCATGAGCAAAGCAGGCGCAGACAACAGACGTCAAGCTCAGACATGATCGTCACAACTGCTGTTATATAATGCTGCAGAGCCTAGGTTGTGGTGGAGGACAGCAGGAACCAGTGGGCGAGATAAAACACTTTGGACATGTTGGCAGAAAACGTCTGCTGATTATCAGCCACACTTCAACTCACTTACTGACGAGCAACAGCTAATAGAGCTCTGTAAACCTACCACGTCCAACCCTAAAACCCATGTACCCCGCATGTCTGTCGACATTTGCTACCCTGCCAAAGACTTGGACTATGTTACAAGCCGCAAGCCTTACTGGAACATCATGATGGACAGTACTGGACTGGTAACGGTGCTTACAGGGTGACGGCATGTCAAAGGCACAACAAGAGAGATTGTGTACAGCTGCAGCAAGAACAGGGTGTGAGCACCACTCACCAGGTAGTTGAAGGCTGTGGCTCTGAGCTCTCCAAATCCATTGTGCTCATCAGCCCACATCAGCCAGTTGACCACATTGCGAGGTGCAAGGTTGTAGCGGACATGCAGCAGGCAGTGATTGAGCACGCGGTGAATCACCATTCTCTGAGCCAACAGCATAACATCCAAGATGATGTCATCAGCAAAATTCAGGTCATCTGCAATAAGCAGGATACACCCTCACACGGTCAGTGCACTATAGCAGGAAAAGGGTTCATCAGGGGTAGTCAACAATCTGCAGAGACACCATCACGAATGTATCATTTGAATAACAACATGTGCAGGCAGAACATGCACAATAACCCACACTCAATGGCGGCCTGCTTCAACAATCACAGCTGGTCCACCTGAGTAACCAACATTCACCTGTGTAGAGATATCTCAGCAGCGCTCTAAACGCAGCTGGTTGTGTGTCCTGCAGGTTGACCACATTGTTCTGTCCCTCAGCAAACTTGTCTGGCGCCAACATCTTCCTGAAGTAGTCACACTGAGTTGTGAGGATCAGCTTGTGTGCCACAATCTGTTGATCACACACCTGCAGGACAAAGAGAGCTCAGGTTCATTGCGTCAAGCACCCTGCTGTGTCACTTGTGATGTTGGCAGCTGCACAATGGTGCTGTGGTGCAACATCATAGAGAGAACCGCCACCATGTTACAGTGGCAACCTTCTCCTCTGCAGATAGGCTCCTCTAAGGCTGTGTGATGATGCTTGTAATGAAAGCTGCCCTTCAAGAAGTTGGGTCAACACACAAACAGCACCATGGACAGCATGTGTCTGCAGATTGCTTACCTGAAACGTGACATCAGCACCCTCTCCTGTTTCCAGCAGTTCCAGCATACGGCTGGTGTAGCTGCTGACAGGCACCTTGATATGGTCAAGTCGCTGCAGATTCAGGTCAAACACGTGAAGCACGCCCTGCACAGCCACAATACAGCAGGGCTGTTGACATTGAATGCGACCTGGCAGTCTGTCACAGTCTGCAATGTCACTCAGGCACCTGGACAGCTCAACATTGCAATACCAGGGTACCCTGTTATTCCGGTATAAGTCTGTGTCTTCCACATGTCAGACTTGTTGATGCAGGCTCCACTGCATGTCAAGTGATCCTCCCAACCATCCTTGAACTGAAATTCAATGCACGCACAGGGTTACTGCAAACCATGGGATTTCCCCAAGTAGATCGTATTGTCTCGTGTTCAACAACAACAATCAGCAGCAGTCATGTTCTATCTGCTGTTTTCACTGCATGTCTCAGCAGGTTAAGCTGTGTGGGTTGCTCTCTCACCTGATAAGCATCAGTGACGACCAGTTCTCCCTTGTGACTGATGTCCAGTCCATAAGGTTGTGTGACCACACCTCCAGGGAGCACTGTGCTCACCAGACCTTCAGGGCTGATCTTGCGTATGCAGCTGTTGCCTCGGTCAGCAACAAACAGGTTGCCAGCATAGTCAAACACGATGCCTCGGGGGTTGTTGAACTTTGCTGACAAGGCGGGACCGTCCTGGAGCCCACAGCTGTAACCTGCAGAGATCAACGGGTGTGGGGATGAACGGGTGCAGCTCCAAAGAGCCAAACACACACGCAGAGTTGTAACCTGCCCATCACCTGGCTCTACGTGATTTGTATATACAATATATATTGGTCTGGTGGCACCAGCCTATGTGCTTCTTATCAAGCTGCAGCTGATTTGTTCTAATTCATTCTTGTTTACAACTGTCTTAGCTACAACTGGTGCTTGATCATCATCATCATCCTGGAGACCTTGTCGTAGCGCACACCTGCCCAGGCGACCACTGTCCCTGTTGCCAGTTCCACACGCTTGATGCCACCTTCATCTGAGCAGTACAGCCACTCCCCGTCACGATGAAGAGCCTGCAGAAGTGGCCAACAGTGATGCATTGATCAGTGACCTGCTGCACTGTGGTCAGCCAGTGGGTCCAACAGCGGCTGAGCTTGTCCAAATGTTTGCTGCTTGTTTGCGTCAATGTCTATCTGCTGCTACAGTAACAACAACAATATGCGTCACTTTCTCTGTTAGCCCCAATTTTGCTACATGTCTCAATTCCCAGCAGGTAGGCAGCACTACTCACTAGCCCCACTGGGTTCCTGAGCCCTGAACCCTGGGGCACCACCACCACCACTTCACCAGTGGACAATGCTACCCTCTTAATGGAGTGATTGCCACTGTCAGCAACATACAGGACCCCGTTGTCCTCGTCTATTGCCAGACCCCAGGGACTATTGAACCGCTGTACAGGAGCTGCTGTACTGCTGCTGCTGCTGCTGTCTGTACTTGAAGCCTTGGCACAGAGGCCGGCAACAGTGCGGACTTCTTTGGTTGCCAACACAAAGCGTCGGACACAGTTGGCATCACTGCAAGATATAACATGGCAGCATACCTGGGTTTGTTGTTGCCCCTGCAGGTGCTGGTGTCTTGTCACCTGCAGTCTTGATGACATGCTCTCTGCTTGTCTAGATCAACTAATGCTGAGAAGATTGCTGTATACTGGGAGGTTCTGCTGCACTGGACATAGCAGGCATGGTCGAGCATGTTCGTGTAATGCTGTGGGCAAGCACCTTCACTCCAGGCCTATCAGCTGGTTCATCACACTGAGGCTCTGCAGTGTTACCTGAAGTAGACAACTTGTGATGAACTGCAGACAGCAAACCTTGGACAAAACAGTCTAGCCTGGTCTGCTGTTGCTTCGTCCTCTATTACTTCTGCTGGCAAAGGGCCCTGCTTGCCGGTGCCGGCAACGACCTCCCGGCCCTCATACGCTGATCCATGACACATTACCAGCTGTGACGCGCAGTGGCAAAAAGGAACAGCATTTGCAGATTACATGACATGCAGGTGGTGTTTGAATACGTGATTGACAGATACGATGAGTGACGAGTTTAAAGCTCATTCTGTTGTGGTGGTTGCAGGAATCTGGCCTGCCTGCTGACATACAGTGTGTGCTTGTTGCACAGACTTTATGGCTGTGTCACAGAGAAGCAGAGCTGTGTTGTATACAGAGGTGTGGTGGATCTGGTCTGCTTGCATGTGATCTTGATCACCTGATATCTGCCCTGCTCCACCACCAGTATCTTGCCTGGAGCTAGACAAGCGACACCAGTGGGGTTGTTCAAGCCATGTTGTCTGCACTTGCAGGCAAACAAGATGGATTATGAGGTCCGCGGCCAACAGGAACCGTGTGCATGGCTGATTAAAAAAAACACTACTTACCGACTATTATCAATTGCAAAATGTGTGAGGCATCACCTGCTGTGCTTATCGTGGTACCGTAGTGCATGCTCTGACGCAGCACCAAGCAGGACCTAGCTGTACCATAGGACCATGACTACCGTCGCCACTGGTGGTGCAGCGAGAGGGTACGCAAGGTTCAATATGATCTGCACCGTTTGTACCGGCAGTACCAACCTTAAATGAGAGTGTATCACTGCTGTTGTATTGTTCATGACTGCTGCTGCGCACCACCACCGCTGCAGGGCACTTTTGGCCGTCAGCAGCTTCGGCAGCCAGCCTTCTGAGCTACACAGCTTGTGTAATGTCTCAATGTTACTTTGCTATCAGTACAACCAGGCTCGGTCTGTATCGTCCCGCCTTGGACCTCAGAGCCTCAGTCGCTGCTATCTTCTATTCCCTATATCGCTGTGGCTAGCACTGATCATGTAAGCACAATTCAAAACATCAAGTGAAGTTCAAACCAGGATTTGCTGCGGTCTGCTACGCTTCAGCACATGACCGGTCGTACAGCGGACAAGCAGTACAGTGATCTCTCGTGTAACCAATGATGCACGTCGGTTTCGCAAGATCATGACCCACGATAAGAATACACAAATGGTGCTCATACAATATAGTAAATGCAGGGTGCGCTTGATGTTATGCATCGCGGCTGCTCCGTTTCTGTGCGGCGGGCTTGGCGCCTGTGTCACGGCGGTCTGGGCACACATGGAATCCCCGAATCACCCAGATTATGTACACAGAGACCAACATGAATGCAGCAGCATCAAGCTTCAAATTGGGATTGTGCTGCTGCACCTGAGCATGGCTTGTGCAACCAATCAAATGGAGACACTTGTATATATTCACAGCAGACACTTGTTTTGATAAGCAATATGGGCATGATGAACTATGTACTTTTACAACAAAAAGATGAACCTCATGGCAACCTTGGAAACTTGGTGAAATCAGGCTTCCTTCTTTCCATGTATGCGGTTCTTCCTTCATTGCCCTCCTCACTTTGATAAAAGAGCAATGTGGCATCGCCTCCCAGCTGCTGTATACCTGCCTGACCATCCTCGGCAGCATTTAAAGCTGACTTCAGCAACCTGAGCGCTGTAGGGCTGTTTCGCAAGATCTCCCTGCACCAGACAAGCGTCTCTTCTTCCAGCTGAGACAAAGGAACCACCTGTTGACAGCACACAGAGCATCACTGGCGCATGCCTGCAGAACCCCTCCAATGCCAACAAGGTCCCTTTTTTGATCAATGGTGAAGCAGCACCTGGTAAACTGCAACATAGCACGCCACATTGTCAAAGTCGTCTATGACATGCAAACTCTGACCACATTGGTGTCCAATGCTGAATTGCATGTGTCTAGTTTGCATGGCAACATGCAGCATCCCCTCCTGTTATTTGACCGCACCTTGTTGATGAGGCCCATCTTCTCCGCCTCCTCAGCACCATAGAGTCGTGCCAGGAACCACATCTCACGCGCCTTCTTCTGACCGACTAAACGCGCCATGTGGGTGGAGCCATAGCCAGCGTCAAAGCTGCCAACCTTGGGGCCAGTCTGGCCAAATACGGCATTGTCAGCAGCAATCTGTGGCATGGGGTCAGAACGGCAAACCTTGGTGTGGATACGTTTTGGGCGTTTAGTGCCAACACGGAGTAAAGGTACATCAGAGAACTAAACTGCACTGATTGGAGGCCTGTCTATGTTGTAAGGTTCCCAATTACAGTAGATAACAAATCTTGTCCCTGCTACTCTGCACGGTAGCACCACTGCAACTCCTGCCTCTGTTTGATTGGCTGTGGCACTGCTGGCACAAGGTAACAGCCTTACCGTGAGGTCGCAGACCATGTGTAGAATATGACCACCACCAACTGCATAGCCAGCTACCATGGCTATCACCGGCTTCGGCAGGCGGCGTATCTGCATCTGCAAATCCAGTACATTGAGTCGTGGTATACTGTCCTCGCCGACATAGCCGCCTTTCCCACGCACTGACTGATCTCCACCACTGCAAAATGCCAGGGGCCCTTCACCTGAAGCAGGCAGATAAGCAGCACCAGAAAGGAAACATATCAGCAAACACCCTGGGTGATAAAAGGTGAGCCATGTCACAGCTCTTCGTCAAACCATCATACAAGTTGGAATGGCTTCTGACTGCAGAACATCTTGTATCAGTCAATTGCAGAATACAGACCACCAACAGCATGCGTGTCTTTATAGGATGGTACATGCAGCAAACGGTCAAGATATGCCTTAGCAGCCCAGCTTATAACTCAGCAAGAAGCAGCTGGAAATTCGCATGTTACCCCCAGGCACCCCCTACTGACCTGTCAATATTACAACCCCTATCTTTGGGTCGTCCCGGGCATCAGTGAAGCACCGAGACATCTCCATCACTGCATCAATGAACAACGAGCCACGATAGGAGTGCAGCTGAAGCTGGCGTTTGATCTGTCTTTGGTACCAGACAGACTTGCAACTGCATAGTGTGCCCTTAGTGACGCTTTGGCATTGCATATGTGTGAATGGCAACTTACGGAGCAAGATGCTGTACAGTATCAGCTTGTGCACCATCACGTCAGCCGATGAGTAAGATCATGCACAGTTAAATGTTGTACATGCATGGAGCATGGATGAGACTGGCACTGGCAGACACATGGTGCTAGCTGCAACAAGTGTTGTGGCTGTACCTGTTTTTGGGGTGAAAGCATTCCTCCTGTGAGGTCGATTGATGGTTATCTGCACATTCAAAACAGCATGTTAACAATGGAACACGAAAATAACACATACTGCAGGACACAGAGCGGCAATACTAGCACCTTGGCAATTCCCTCTTCTGACTTCTCATACTTGACTTCTTCTAGACGCTGCTTGGCTATGGAATCTATCACTCGCCATACTGCTGGATCACGAGACACCTCTCCATGCACCCGAGCATAACTGCTGGGCTGCCCGGTAGCTGTGGCATAGCTGCTGCTGCTGCTGCTGCCACCACTAGCAGTATGTGACCGGCTTATCTGCGGCAACGAATTCTGCCCTGCTAAATGTCCTTCTAACACCTGCAACCTTCTCTCAGCCATCTCGTTCATAAGAACACAATTTTGAGAGGCTTCCTGCAAGAACAGATTGATACACACGGAAGCAGGTTCGTACACGAGCACGCAGACCTTAGGGAAGTGACGCCGCAAATTACAACAATGCTTTGACTAGATATGCTTTGAGACTTTTGCGCGAGAAGATACGCCACTTTGTGCAGTTACGTAGGCATAACAATGATTGTCATGTGATGGTTATGATGGACTGATCGAAGTCCTGGGGTTGATCTGCCGTAATGACAATCGTCGCTTCTTCAGCGTTGATCTGCAACGCATCGAAGCAATCCTGCTGCCCTCCCATCCGATGTGACAGATCTGCTGGCAATCTTCATAGCAGACCACTATATATGACCTTGGGTACCTGGTTCTCTGCTGGGCAGATTGGACCGCTATGGGATCTTAGAACTGCCAAAGCAGGCAATCAGAGTGAACAAGTTACAACATGTCCTGAACAGTCGCATCTCATACCTGCTGCGAAATGCCATAATCCTGCTTATGCCTGCCGCCCTCCATGTCGTGCTCACAGCTGCTGATATGAGTGCAGCTTGCACGCTTGCTGCATAACCATGTGTTTACTTGCTTTCTGCGTGCTTGCTGCCCAACACTGCTGTGAAAGGAGGGCAAAAGCACAACTGCACGAGCCAACTCTCTGTCACAACTGCGGCCTGTGTTTTTCACATGACACCCAACACTGCTGCAAAAGCATAACTGCGGCAACTTGAAGCTCCTTGCAAGCAAAGCCAAATGAGCAGTCTCACATGGCTCTTACAAGGATAAAAAAGGAAGGATCTCTGCAACATGCTCATGCAGCAACATGCATGCAACGACAAGACAAACAGTATGGAGCTGCTTCCACATTTCGATTTGTTGCTGATGTGGAGCAAGTTTGGACAACTTGTAACTCCCAAGAAGAGGAGCGCGACTGCAATTCATGTTACAGCCAGACTGCCTCATTTCTGCTGCACTAGCCATACCTTCCATCCACACCAAAGCCACGTGTGCACCCGGCACCTGGTAGCTGTGCTTGAGCACCAATTTGTGCAAACCTACAGCTTCACACCACGTACATTACCACTGCTGATATTCTCTACAAACCAATCTACACTCTCCTTCATTGCCTGCCTGAATGGTGTGAACTTGAAGTCTGGCAAATACTTCCTCAGTTTGGTATTAGAAGCTGTCTTCTTGTACTGGCCATCCGCCTTGCTGGTGTCAAACTCAACAGGCCCCTGTCGCGACAGGAACAGAATGACAAAATGAGGTAGGCAGTCAATAACACTGAATGGAAAAGCAGCACACAAGACGCTGCGGGTCTTCAATCCCACGTGTGAGCGGTTTATGTTCATCGTGGGAAGCAATTTACTACCATAAACACCCCCCCCCCTCTCATTTCATCTGCACATACTGCCGTCAGCTGACCTTGAACTCCATTGCATCCACAATTGCCATCGCTACATCTGCAATGGTGACCTCGTCTGCTTCATCCACACTCAGAATAATGGGGTCTGTCTCCGGGTATTCACGCAGCACCCAGATCATCAAGCGCGCAAGGTCCCGGCTATATATGAACTGTCGGCTGCAGTTCAAATAACAATCAAACACTTGCACAAGATGCCAGGCACCCACCAGCACACAATCAGCAATATTGTTGGCAGTTTCGTCCCAGCGACTGCACAAGTGCTCAAGCTACCAGTGGTCTGGGTGCACATTGTGGGTACATTCTGCCTGGCAAGACAAGGCAAGATGCATACACACCGCCATGTTGCCATGCTTCAAGCATACAAAGGCTGTGATGTTGCTTACAGCGGCTTGCCACTACCCATGATGATGAAAGGTTCGTTGGCTTGCTTAGCCAGATAACACTTGTGAATAAGGCCTGGAATCACATGGCCTGCACAGCAAACGTGCAAGGAAACTGGTGAGTGGCCCTGCCAGCACATCCCTGACACACACCACTTCAATAGCGATGGGGCCAACCAGCTGATGACCATCAGAGAAGACAAACACATGAAACACATCGTGATCACAGCAAAGGCCGCCATCCCAATAATGTACCACTTGAAGAGACTGCGTGACTACAGCCACTGTAAAACAAGACATGTGATCACACTCCAGCGACTGCTTTATCCAGACTGCTATGCTTCAGAGCATAGATACAGGCAGTAACTCACTGTCCTCCAGGTCATAGTTGTCGTGGGGGCCAAAGATGTTGGTGGGGATGACTGAGGTGAAGTTGCAGCCGTACTGCTCATTGTACAGCCTGTTCTGCATATCCACCATTCGCTTTGCATAGGCATAGCCCTGTGAATAAAAGCACGGTGTAACATACCCGCAAATTTGCGTGTGCTCATGGATACTAAGTGAGCCTAGAATGCATGTGCGACCTGGTGGTGCCAACCCCAGACAAACAAGGCATACCACAACCTGCTGCATGCTGAGCCCAGGCAATTACATCGATGTCGACGACATTTACCTCATTTGAATGATGTGGTGGTCCATTATGTACCATGGTCTCATCTATGGGGTAGGTGGTCTTGTCTGGGAAGACACATGTTGACAAGCAGGATACCAGTTTCTGCACTTTGGCATCCTTGCAGGCCTGGAAGATGTTGTCTTGCATATTAATGTTGTTCCTCCAGAACTCAACCTTGCTTTTCTGCAATGACATGACCCCACTCAACGCCTTCAACATCTGCTTGCTGCAGTCAGTTATGCACACCTGAAAATCTCAAAGTGTTCTTCTCACCATGTTCGCAAAAAGGCCGCCAACTTGAGCAGCAAGATGCAGTACATGAGTGGGTTTTACACGATCAAACAGCGCTTTGGTTGACTCCAAGCTTAGCAGGTCAGCATCCTTCGAACCCACAAATACCCAGCGCTCATCTGCAACACCCTCATGCTGTGTGATGTACTCAACAGCCTTCCCCACCAGACCAGTGCCACCAGTAACAAGAATAACTTTTTCTGGCATGCTGATCAGCGCACGATGCTTGACCCAGGTAGCACGGCACGGAAGAGCAAATTACTCGTACCCGCCGACGTGGGGCACTGCTGCTCCTGTTAGTGCAAATGTACAATCATAGCCAGAACTGCAATTTTCGATCATAGGATTGCCACCGCGTTGTCCAAGAAGTTCGAGAGACCCGCGACGTTTTTTTCTGTTGGTACTGGCCCTTGGTCTGTTTGTTCAGGTGAAGCTCAGCAACAGCGGTCAAAAGCACCGTCTTGCACCGTAGGAGACGCATATTCCGTTCAGTTCCTTCCGATTGTGTGCCTGCTACAGCGCCGGTTGATTGAAGGGCAGGACCGGAAACGCAGTCAACATGTCGAACGCAGAGGGACGCAAAGTAGCACTGATCACTGGAGTATGTGGTCAAGATGGAAGTTATCTCACCGAATTGCTGCTCGAGAAGGGCTACATCGTGCACGGTAAGTTTCGCTCCAATCAGGCCTGCTGCCAAACGGAAGGACGCGCTTGTGAATCCACTCATCAAGTATATGTTGACATACAGGACTCAAAAGAAGGTCCAGCTCCTTCAATCACCCACGCCTGGAGCACATCTTGGACAAGGGTATGGTCCTTGTCATACTGCCGGGCCAGTCCGTTATGCGTCCTGTGCCACCTCTGCATGTTGACAATGCCACAGGGCAAAACTGGCTGATACCTCAGCAATACGACTCACCAACATGATCAGGACGTGAGCCTCCTAGTTATCAAGCATTGTGCATCCTGGTCTCCAGCTTGCCTCTGATCTGTTAGCCACTCAGTACGACCACATGCTGGGGTTGATCTTGTTGTCGGTGTGCGGTTGCAGATTACCCCAACTCAAGGAACTTCATTCTGCACTATGCTGACATGGTGGACAGTACAAGTCTGACAAACCTCCTCAAGTAAGTCATTTGTTCAATGTATGCGACCACTGATTCATAACCTGGCACCTTTCTGTCGGATTGGCAGTTTTTGCCTGTTTGCATGATGATGTACTTGTTCTCTACCACTCACAAAACCTTGTCACATTTCACATATGTGGTAAGCGTATCACTTGCCACTGTCTGCGCAGGGCCACCCAACCGGATGAAATATACAACCTTGCGGCCCAGAGTCATGTGAAGGTTTCTTTTGAGCTTCCAGAGTACACAGCAGCAGCATCTGGCATGGTAAGATGGTGAAAAGGTCGTCTATGCTTATCGTTTGCTATCTATATGCTGCGAATGTGTTGGTTTCAGACCCCAGACATCCTTTGATGGCTTGCTTGGTGTTGTGTCTCTTGTAGGGTGCCTTGAACCTGCTGGAGGCTGTCAGAGGTGCTGGTCTTGCTGAGAAGACTCGTATCTACCAGGCATCCACATCTGAGATGTTTGGTAAAGTCCATGAGGTGCCACAGAGTGAGACAACACCCTTCCACCCTCGTTCACCATATGGTGTGGCCAAGGTGTATGCATTCTGGATTTTTGTCAACTACAGGTGGGGGTGATCTGCGCAAGTTGCAGGTTGTAAGTAGTTCACAGGCATGTTGGCTGCTGTTGCTAGCAAGCGACAGAGGCATTTATCCCTGGAGTATCATGTTTACTGCTCTATATCCACAAGGCTGATCTGCTTGCTTGGTTGGTGACACCGTATCCTTGCGCTGTATTGCATTGCAGAGAGTCATACGACATGTTCTGCTGTAATGGAATTCTGTTCAATCACGAGTCACCACGTCGTGGTGAGACATTTGTTACCCGCAAGATCACAATGGCAGCAGCACGCATCAAGATGGGCCTGCAGGACACCGTGTACCTCGGTAACCTTGATGCCAAGCGTGATTGGGGACATGCCAAGGATTATGTGGAGGCAATGTGGCGCATCCTGCAGCAGGACAAGCCAGATGATTTTGTGGTGGCCACTGGTGTGTTCAAGTTTTGATTTCTCTCCGGTGCAAACAATGTTGCTCTAACTGCCACCCCTTGTGGGCGCTGCATTACGCTGCATTGTGCCATCTGTAGGTTTGTTGGCAAGTTTGCAAAGTTCATGTATGCCAGAGCTACTGCTGTTACCTATACTCTGCTGAAGTGAATAGTCAAGGTGCTGGTTGTCTTGTGGTTGCAGGCAAGACCACAACTGTTCGTGCCTTCTGCGAGATGTCTTTCAACCGTGTAGGAATGCCACTCCGTTGGGAGGGTGAAGGCGTGAATGAGGTGGGTATGCTACGCTGGTCTGCCATTTGTGACTTTTGCATATCCTTCAGTGCTTATGTGGATGTCATCCAGTGGGCTTTGTTAGCATAATGTTGTAGCAACCTAACTGACTTTCCCTATGTTGCTGCTGCAGAGGGGTATTGTTGCTAGTGGAGAGCATGAAGGCAAGGTGGTGGTTGCTGTCTCAGAACGCTTCTTCCGCCCTGCTGAGGTGGACTTGCTGCTGGGTGACCCCAGCAAGGCCAAGGCGGTGTTGGGTTGGCATCCTGAGCAGCTCACCAGCGTAGAAAAGCTGTGCGAGGAGATGGTGGATGCTGACGTGGAGCTGGCAAAGCTGGAGATCATGAACATGGACATGAAGAAGAAGCTCAAGGTAAGAGGCAGGGAGAGATTTTGACTGTGCAAGCATGGGTGATCACATGGGATGCTTAGCGTGGCCTCATTGCAGCTACTTCCCTTGCTTGCTGATGCAGCTCGTTTGTGTCACCAAGGCACATCACTATCTGCTTTGATCCACCAGCCTGATGTGAAGTCAGTTGCACAAACTGTAGGTCGGTTGTGTAGTGCTTCGCATCCTATACGACCTACCGCATACACTGATACAACCTGCTGTGATCCTTACGTTGTGTTGCTTACATGTGCAGGTACCCTACTAGGATGCTTGTACCAGGTCAGGATGCTCAGTCAGAATGGTGCTGACCTGCCTACCGCATAGGGGCAGTGCTGTTCGTGATCACAACCACTGTTCTGGGGTAGCAGATTCCAGTAGCAGTTGATCCAACCCCCTGCATTGCTTTCAGGGCTC
Organism: Coelastrella sp. M60; assembly: GCA_001630525.1. NCBI lineage: Eukaryota > Viridiplantae > Chlorophyta > Chlorophyceae > Sphaeropleales > Scenedesmaceae > Coelastrella > Coelastrella sp. M60. The sequence continues at coordinate 985 of LWCB01006431.1, read as the reverse complement.
ATCGCCGGTGCTCTAAACACACAAAAGCGTCTTCTTGTGATCATCAGGCCTTGTTGAATGACATCAACATCCAATCAATTCCAGCATTGCTACTGGGCTGATGCTTAGAGTATTGCAGTGTGTTTGTGCCGCAAGGTGCAGATGCACACTTGCAGACTTGATTTTGAGATTTGCAAGGTACCTTGTATTGTCCACCAATGCGGCACAAGGTGCGGTTGACCACGTGTCATGCTTGCAAGGTTGCATATGCTGTCTGCATAATTGACCTGCTGTTGCACAAATATCGCTGTAGGCATAGGAACAGCTCAAGCGGCATGCCATTGTGCATGTGTTCACAATAGTTCTAGTGAATATTGTAGTATATCATGACAACATGATGTATTGTGTCCCCTGTGTTGATAACAGTCATGTCGACTGCTGCATCAGCGGAGACCATGGGAGCCCTGGTGATTGGGCATAAATGGTCCAGTAATAACTCCAGAGTGTACGTGTAATGGTGAAGACATCAATGCGATAATAATATTAATAATCACTGCTTTACAGCCATAGCCTTGCGGCCATCGGCCCCGCGCCTCAAATCTCCCAGTGAGTCGCTCACTTACAATCAACATCAATGCGATTTTGGTCTTGATTAACAAGATCTTGCTTGTGACTGCACCCTTAAAAGGGTGGTTGTATATGTTTCAGCGAGCTTCTGTCTGCAGTGTGATTGCGGAAAGGATTGGCCATGCCGCAAAGGAAGTACAATGCTGGCTCGAAATCAGGCAACTGCTGCTTTGACACTGTCTGGCAGCAGCTTCTGGGACAGGTGTATGTGTGGCGCCGATATCAGTAACATGTGATAATACTTGCCTGCCTACACGAGCGCATGCAACCGACTTCAAAAATCGATTCAAGGCTTGCATATGATATGCAAGCTACCCATCAGCCATAGCAATATTATTTTGCACAAGCCCAGCCAACTACAAACAACAATACTGTATAA
>LWCB01006427.1:0-20427 GCA_001630525.1 Coelastrella sp. M60 | reverse complement strand
TCCATGTTGGGGCGTACATCATCAGGGTCAGTATGTGCGCTGGTGTAATGAAGGATGAGGCCAGCCTATGACAGCATGACTAGGAGGTCTAATTTGGTGACACTTCTGTATGGGTCATCTAGTGGAAGGATTGTTGCATAAGTGAGGCTGTAGGAGACTATGTGCCAGGGTACAAGCTTTTGATGAACAGAGTTGTCTGTTGTGCATGTGTGAAACCCTTTTTGAAGAGAGGACCTGCATCATGCACTATGTTGGCCCTAGCTAGAGTTGTTTACCATAATCACATGCTGGGGAGCTTCCAGCAGACAGGGTGTGGCTGTTGTGAACGTGTTCCAGGTTTTGCTGTCATCTGTTCCCTTGTGAATATCTGTGTGCAGTTGGCAGCTATGGCTGGCAGCAACATGTGTTGACCACATGTGTGTGGTAGATCGGAGGGGCTGCAACACAGCTTTTCCTTGTTTTGTGTTGGTTGCTGGCTTTTCCTCGCGTCTGCATTCGTGAATTGTTGCCTTGCTCTCTCATGAAGCCATATATGTGCCTTGACAGTGTATGATCATCTGTCGTTTGCATGGTAAAGTAGCGTTCTTGTACTCTATTCTGTACTTGCTTTCATGCAGCTACACGACCAGCATGCAGTACATGTAAGCATTGTGAGGCGCCCAGGTGCATCTTTGTGCGTGCTGTGCGCACAAGATGCGACATGCCTGCCTTGCATTGTACGGGCTGTTGCTGGTCAGTGTGTGTTTGGAGATAGCGATGTAAGCAGGGGAACATCCAAGGAATGTCGGTTCATATATGGAGATAGCGTTGTAAGCAGGGGAACATCCAAGGAGTGTCAGTTCATATATGAAATTGATTCAGTATGTCTTCTCGGCTGCACTTTGCAGTGTCGCATTTTGGCATCAAGTTCTTGTTGAGAGCAGATGGTCTGGCGCAGTGCTGTAGCATCTGACTTGTTGCACATAGCATGTATCTACCTTGTGTCAGAAGCATGTTGTAGCATGGTTGTATGGTGATTGTGTGCAAGTCAGTTGTGTTTGGAACCAATTCAGTTGAGCACAGTGCTTGCCAGTGAGTGACACTAGATGTCACACTCTCTGTCACACTAGATGTACATGATGATGCGCCTTGTGCAGCAAAGGGAATGTAAGCACCCGGTGCGGGCCGCTGAAAAGAAATAAGCAACTGTTGCTCTTACAGCAAGGGGTACTATAAGGGAGGATTCTTCTAGGAAGAATCCTATATAGTACCCCCTGCTTACAGGTTGAGTATGGTTGATTTTCTTCTGAGTTGTTGCCTTGGCTTGAGAGGGCCGTTACTTTGGCTGGTTTTGTTACCCATTGTGCATAAGCAACCAGCTGAAAGTCGATTGAGCAAGGACCTGATGATGGGAAAAAGAGTTGCATGGCTGAATGTCTCACATTCATAGGTTCCGCACACCATATGCACAGCTGTAACCGTGCGACCAATTTGGAGGAGATCAAAAACAAAATATTCTTTTTTCTGCATACAGTGTGAGAGATCACCGCATGCAGTGTGATCGCACATTTTATGTGCCACGATGACAAGACCACAGTCGTGCTATTTCAAATAATTTGAAAGGAGACTGCGCACCATGAAGGGCAGCTGATGGGGGTTAATTGTGTACCTTCCGGTGACAAGCATGCATGTATGGCTCACAGAACGGACTACTGCTTCAAACTCTGAAAGCACAACAATGACTTGACAACGCCCTGATGAACACCCCAGAGACGGCAAACTTGCGTAGAAAACAGCTTGAGAGAGACCGGCAGAAGTCTACAGCTGTTGCAGCAGCTGCTTACCAGGCTGCCCTCGGGTTGTTGAACTTCACTCAAGCAAGGGCTGCTGCCATCAACCACGCAAAGCAGCGCGGCCTGAAAAATGGTGTCTTGGATGTGGAAAAGAAACTGGAACGCCTAAGACAGCAGTGTATCATTCACAAGGCAGTTTTTGGTAAGAACATCTCTCAGCACCGCTTTTTACTGCTATCTTGACTGTCTGTTTTACTTCAGCATGCTCTCCGCAGGACTACCCCACGCTGCGGACACTTCAGACAGCGGGAGTGATCAGCGGCATGCAGCTTCTAGCAGATCCAACAATGCTGACTTGCATGCAGAGCTGTGCAGCGTGCTGGCTGGTAGGTCAGCTGTTACTGACAGCAAGGATGATGACAGTGTAGCACACAGTGCAACAATCAGGGGCAGTAACACCGGGCCAGCATCAAGTTCATCATGTCAGGTTTCAGCACCCCCTCCACCTCCACCGCCATTGCCAGGCAAAGTAGCAGCTTCACGACAGCCCCCTCCCCCACCACCTCCACTGCCAAACAGCAGGGCAGGTCCTGCAGCACCTCCCCCACCCCCAGGCCCACCACCACCACACTGCCGTGGCGCTGTGGCAGCCGAGAAACAGGGGCAGCATGTGGCTGTTAGCAGGTCATGTGCAGCAACAGCCACTGCAAAAGCTGGGCAACCCACCAAACGAGCACCGCCACCACCGCCACCACCACCGCCACCACCACCACCACCAGCAGCCATGCTCAGGGGTGGTCAAGCAGCGGCTGCATCTGCAGGGCAAAGTTCAGTAAATCAGCAAGCTGCTGCGCCATCCGGAAAGGCTCCAAGACCGCCACCTCCACTGCCTCATCAGCAGCCCCAGCTCTCATCAGCAGCATCTACTGCGCCCAGCAGCTCACAAGCCAGCACAACAGCTGCAGGGAGCTTGCAAACCCTGCAATCAGCAGCTGCAGGTGGTGGAGTCAGTGCACCACCAGAATTTCCTGTGCCGCCACTTGCTGCTAAGCTCAAGGCACTTCATGTTGATCCTGTGCCCAGCCATAAGCTTGCAGAGGGATCCTTCTGGAAGGTAGCAGACCCAGTGGCCAAGCCCTTCAAAGGTAAACCGTACGTTCTCAACTTCCCTCATTGACTCTGCACATGCGCAATGACAGCTGCTCTGTTGTCATTAGATGAATAAGTAGTACTCAGGACAATGCTCATTTTCCGCATGTCATGCCCGATTGCTGTGCCACAGACTCCATGGACTATCTGCTTCGTGCAATGTTCAGCGATGTTCCACGGCGGCGTGTGGAGCACAGCCCCCGGGGCTCTGTAGGTGCTGGCACCCCTGGCAACACCCCCAGAGGTGCACAGGACGGCGGCGGTTGTGATGGCAGTGAGGCTGATGTTGTGGTGAAGTGTGTGCCTGAAAAGCGGGCGCTGCATGTGGAGGTGGTGCTCAAAAGGCTGAGGGTGCCGGCTGAGGAGCTAGCAGCAGCCCTAAACATGCTCAACGCAGATACCCTCAAGGTGGGCTTCATAGCCAGTTTCAACAGCAAGTTTATACGTGACTGAAGGCAGTCAACAGGATGCACCATGCTCAGTTAATCACAGCTGTTGATGGATGCAAGGTCTGGTTCCATGTTGTTGGGAGCAGTCACGTACCTGTTCTTGTCGTATGTGGTGTTCTGCAATCATCGTCCGCTGGTTCCTGCAGCCTGATGATCTGGCATCACTACGCAGCATACTTCCAAAGCCAGAAGAGCTTGTGCAAGTACGCGAGGCTGCCAAGAAGACTTGTGCAAAGGCCACACCCGTTCGCAGCCCACGCAGTGAGACGGTTGCAGGTACACTGGGTAGTTGTGGTGATGCTTGTAGCCCAGCAGCGTCGAGCACTGCCTCTACTCCCCAGACACCCCGGCTGGGTGTGGTGGAGGCTGCCTTCATGGCCTTGGGGTCAGTTGACCTCCTGCAGGCGAAGATGAGGGCCTTGGAGTTCAGGTCAGACACATTCATGTATACATCTGTGGTATCCTAGGCAAAGCACAGCGATTACTGCATTGGATTGGTTTGAATCCCAGAAACCCTGCATCATTTCCAGGTGGAGGTGTGACAGACTTCGTTGCTAGCAGTCACTGCACTATATAGTGTTACACGCATGGAGCTCATGCCTCTGTAGATGTCGCATTGATGTCAGCATGTTGTTCACGCAGGTATGATGTAGATAGCACTGCTGGCCTGGTGTCAGAGTACGCCTATGACATTGGGCGTGCATTAGATGCACTGCGTGTCAGCGGTCAGCTGCAGTACTTGCTGGCGTTTGTTCGTGACGTTGCCAACACCATGAACTGTGCTCACAAGGGCCCACTCACAGGTTTCAAGCTCGAGTCTCTAGCAAGGCTTCAGGTGAGGACCCTAGTGCCCTCGGGTTGTACTCAGGCCCTGCCTCTCACTGAGTGGATGCTGCTTTCGCTTGATATGTGATCATAACAAGCACTGCCAAGTATGCTTGTCTTCTACCTGGCTGTTGTACCTGACCTGTGTTGTTGTTGTTGCAGTCCACCAAGATGGCTGGTGCCACTGACCTGAACCTGTTACACTACATTGTGGCTCACCTGTCAGCAGTACTGCCAGGTGTCTTGGTCCTGGATGCGGAGAGAGAGGTGTTCAGGACAGCATGCAAGAGGGGCACATTTGATGCAGGTGAGTATCTGGTTCATCTGTGGCACTGTGCAATAGGGCTCCTTGTGCAATGGTTTGGCAGATTGATTAAACAGTATGGCTTATAATGGCAGGATTGTCATGGCTTGTACTGGCTTGCAGTGAATGCACGGATTCGTACCATCTTGGACACCCAGAAGCGCCTTACAGCAGACTTAGCAGCTGCTCAGAAGATACAGCAGCAGCGGCACGACCAGAATGGAGCACAAACAAGGGATGCTGCCAGTAGCGGGCAACAGCCAGCTCAATGCTCAAACCAGAACGCAGACAGTAACCAGGAGGACAGCCATGACATCTATGTCAGGCGCTTAGGGGAACTTCTGTCTACCACGGCACCTGTGATTCTTGAACTTCAGCAGCAGCTTGAGGACTTGGTTACAAAGTTCAGATGGACAGCTGAGTATTATTGTGAGGATGTTGAGAAACAAGCTTGGAAGCAGCAACCAGTAGCCTTTCTGACCCATTTTCTGGATCTGCTGGACAGCCTGGCAGCCACTCACAAGGACAAGCCCCGGCTAGCCCGTGTGACCACTATGCTAGCTGACTATGTGGAGACTGAGAGGGCCCGCACTGAACAGAAAGAGCAAGAGCTGCAGGTACTTGAGCAGTCAGCAGATGAACAACAGCAAGTTATCACAGCAGAAGAGGAGGTGGAGGATCCAACTTTACTCCTGCAGCAGCAACTTTTGCGGCAACATGCAGCAAGTAGTGGTGTGCCCTTGCAGTATCCTGATGGGTACGGAATCTCACCCCTACTGGAAACAGATGTTCAGGAGTCTGACAGCAGCAGCAGACAGAATACAGCTGTGCCATCTTTGCAGCAGAGGGTGACACATATTGTGCCGCGATTGCCGCTTGGAGATACTACTGCCCTGGCTGATCGCCAGTGTGCAGTAGAGGTGTCTTGGGGCTCTAATAGCGCTGCAAGCAGTCGTTGCAGTGTGGGAAGCAGTGCTCCAGGCACTGATCAGTCAAATGACAAAACCACTGGCAGCCCTTCAGCAGACAGTAGCCATGGTCCGGTGCGTCAGCTTGTGTTTTGTGATGCAGACAGTAGCCTTGCAGCAGCCACAGCTGATAAGGATGAGGACTCAGTGTTGACTCCGAAGGCATGCAGCCTGAGCGATGCAGAGGACAGCCGTGATATTGATAATGCAGCTGTTAGCTGCCCAGATGGTCTGCACAGCGCGACGGGAGATCCGAGGTCTAGCGTCGCAAGTGCCCCTGATGAACTCATAACTCACAGTCAACTGGCAGCCGCAGCAGCTGCTGTTGCAGCTCAGAAGATACAAAGCTCTACACATGTACATTCCAGCATCAGCAGGAGCCTTGATGACTCTAGCTGGAGACAACTGCATAGCCCTGCGACAGCTAGCCAAGGCCAACAACACCACATGCAGCCTGCTTGCAGCAGCATCTCCCGTAGTAACAGCAGTAGCAAGGTCTCTAGTGAATATCACAGTCAGCAGGCTTCTAGTGCACCACACCAGCAGCAGCAACAGCCAGTATGCCGACCTGGAGGTCAGATTGCACCAAAAGGTCGACAAGCTGTTTCTGGCATAGGTAACAGACAGTGGACTGCAGCGGATGCACAGCTTGCTGCAGCAGCTGCAGCCGTAGCCAATGGCAAGCAGCTTAGCAGTGGACATTCTTCACCCAACAAGCCCACACCGCAGCAGCAGCGCTTGGAGTCATTAAGGCTTCGGGGCCACAAGCGCTTTGCGCCCTAGTCGGCTGAGCTTGGTAGCTGTGCGATGTATGGTCGAACTGCCCTCACTCTAGCTGTGTCAGGCTGCTGTGCTGAGACACATGCTGCATCAGATCCAGTCACCAACATCGTTCACCTACAGGTGGTCATGGCAGTGCTACTCATATACCAACAGGTAGCCATTGTGTGGAGCGCACTGTCTAATCTCAAGGTGACTTTCATGATATTGGTGAGGCTCAGGCTCTGCAAGTTGATGCATGGCTTGATTGTGCATCATCCAACCATCTACTCAGGTGCTGTACATAAGCATCATCTGTAACATGGTGGTGCAGCAATCCGCCATGTAGCTTTGGGGCTTTGCCATTGTTGACGAGTTGACGACCACGCTGTCACATCGTACACCCACTGGCAGTGGTGGGTGTACATTGTAGACGTGTTCAATTCCGCCTGCGAAGTATCGGGTGCGAGGCCGATGGCAATAGGCCCTACCGGGCGCTATGGCATAGGTCGCATCATTATCATGTACAGGCACGGGGATATGATGACTCTTCTTCCTGGGGTCTTGTGTAACAAGTTGTTATGTGTCCTGACACAGCCTAGGCACAAGGTTGTGTGCAGGTAATAATGGGTGTATTGGTGTTTGTGGACGAGAAAGGACTTCAACATGTTACCCCGGCTTACAGCGAGTGACAGTGCCAGTAGTAGCGGCCCTAGCTGCATGAAGCATCCATGTTCTGTCATGTATATGCTTTGTTTGTGCTTCTATGTTTCTTATACAAGGTATGCTGCAGTCCTTAGACAACATATGTATAGTCTGCTGGGGTAGGGATGATGATGATGATGATGATGAGCTTGTTACATGGGAGGTGGTAGCAATTATTGTTATCATTGTACATGTTAGTCACAAGTTGTATGCAGCGTCACTGATCAGCCAGGGATTGACAATGTAGTTGGCAACTGCATACTCTCAGGCAAGCTATGTGTTGATGTTGATGCTTAACCATGCCTAGCGACGCGTGTTACGACTTTGAAAGGGTTATAAGTAACCGCTTTCGCCAAACAGCTTCAATTCAAGAAGAGAATGAATGCATGCTCATGATGCCATCAACAGGCTGCAACAACTCAACAGTCTGCAATTGCCTGCCGTGACGGAACTGGCTGAGCAATCCTGGACGCAGTTACTTGTTGCTCAGCTGGTTCCGTCAGGCCAGGTGGACCGCACAACTCGTCGCTAACTTAGCTAAGTTAGCGACAGGGGGACGTCCAGGCCACCTGCCTGGCCAGGCAGTGCACGCCATCTTACGGGCAAGACATCGATGATTGTCCAGCACCTGAACTTGTCAAATTTATGTGATTGCATCTGCCTGGACAATATAGGGTGGTGCAATCGGAGAGCAAAGCTGGCACACAACGCGCAAAAAGGCGCCAACACACAACTGGGGTCCCAGTCCTTCTCAACATATTGCTTGCAGGACGCTGGTATTTTTATCTAAAACAAACATACTTTCTATCTACTCTGGAGCGTTGTTGCCCTGTTGCTCGTCAATCACGGTTGTTCTTCGTGTACTGCCTGGTGTTACGTAGAGGTGAGCATTCACACGAACGTCGCGCCTTGATCACATGCATGTTTCTGTATCAATTTACTCCGTTGCAAATGGTCAGTTCACTCATCGTCACGGTCGTGTGTGATGCTGAAAGTACCTGTTGAGACGAGGAGCATGGAAACGCAAGATGGTGACAGCAATTCTGTAACACCAGATCGTTGACACAGACGTGAGAGATACCTCTCAAAAATATGCAATCACATAACGCCTCTGGCGTGGCCGGCGAAGGTGCTTGTTTGGAGCAAGTGCTCAAACAAGCGAGCAGCAGGGCAGAAGACATAAGGATAGAGATTGCTGCGCTGAGAGACAGAATGGTTCGTATATGCAACCCGTCAGTAGTTAAGGAAGAACTTCTGTTGTTTTGAAGAGATGAAGGACAATTGATGGCCTGCAGGGAGGTGGCAACTACAGCAGCACAGTTACTGTGCCTCAGCTGCTCAAAGGAGATGCCGTACCAGATGTTACCGAACCAGAAGTAAGTTTATGAACCATACACCCAATGAGATTACCACTGCATCACATCAGCTACTAACCAAGGCTCTGCATGCTTGCGTCAGCACCATCCTCAGCTGTACAACAGTCATGGTTGATGACATACAGGGGAAGGCAGATGATCCCGAGGGCGTCTTACAGTACTCGGCTGTTGTGCCATCTGGGGAGCGTCAGGTGCCACCCAAGACAGAAGATGGAACTGACACAGAGGATCAGCAGGGAAGTTCAGTACCTCGGTGCATGCATCCTGGCCCGCACACTGCATCAACTCGAGCAGCTGTTGCCAGCAAACTGAAAGCACCTGACAGCACGCCTGCTGATGCTGCGAGGCATGGTGGCCGCAGCATTCATGCTGACGACAACCCAGCAGCAGGTCTGGAGGCTGATGCCGGTGGCAGCAACAGTTGGCAGGAGGTGTACACAGATGTTTTGCAGAAACTCAACCAATCACGGTATGGACAAGGACACAAGAGCCAGTACAGCAGTGTACCGTGTATTCATCCGAAATGCATCATACGACCAGCAGCAAGTGTCTTGTTGTTGCCTCTTGGTGTGCTGAGTATCACATTGCATCCAATGTCTGGGTTTTATGAAGGAGCCAACCGATGGCTTGCAAAATCAGTGACGGCTGGCACTGTTATGCACAGAGTGGTGCAGATCATAAGCAATGCAGCTGCATGACATGCCGTGATCTGCAAGCTTTGAGCCCCGGACAGCAGCAGCTTGTTTGCAGAACCTGTATGACTTGGATTAAACTCAACATGACCCTGACTGATGCAGATCATTTCGGCAGCAACTTGCTGCTGGTGATGGCCGCCAGGCTGCTGTGGTGCTAAGAAACATGGATGTCTTGGACAATCTCAACAACCTGAAGCCCAAGCTCATGCAAACACCGTTTGCTGATGATATGGGCCAGGCAGCAGCAATCGCAGCAGGGGCCATGACATATGAGTGGTGTGCAGGACCACCCAACTCAGCCCAGGGTACAGCAAATGTCATACTGCCTTCACCAGTGCATGTGGTGAGTGCAGCTTGCAAGATTGGCACTGCAATTGGTTCAGCAACAACTGCAGGACAGAGCAGCACTGACCCTTGGCAGGAAGGATGCAAGCTCACTGAAGAGGACAGCAGCAGTGCTGGAGTGAGCTTAACAACCTTCAAGCATAATGGCACAAGGGAAAGCAATCACGGTGCTGGATCAGACTGCCTGGGAAGCAATCGGCTACCGCTTGTCCTGCCGGCATCTGCTGCTGATCTGCCTGTCCAAGCAGTGCTTGAGGAGTTGGATCAGCTATTGGCTTGGCAGGCGACCAGATCACCTGGTAATCAGCATCATCTCAGGCCAGGTATTACCGCAACAGCTCATGCACAACCCAGGAGCTCAGCAGGGTCTTTGCCGGCTACAGATACAGCAGCAGATCAGCACCAACTGGTCCACATGCAGGGGACAGAGCAGGACCCAGTTGCCAAGTGGCTGCAATCCATCCAGCACCAGCGTATTAGTATGCCAAGGAGTAACAGTAGTGGCTGTGGTATCTCAGAGGCTGGGTACAGCGGGAGTGCGGGTAGCAGCGAGTGCAGTGAACAGAGGACAATGCGGAGGTCCAACAGCATGCCGTCTGCACAGGTACTGCATGTGTTCCTGGATCACAGGAATTTGTCAGCAAGCACCTGTTTTCACCGCAAGTGTGCGAGTGGTCTGGAGATGGCTCGTCAGGTGCAGCTGCATTGCTCAGCACAACCATAGGACACATGGCTCTCCATTGAGCTCATTCTGCATCATACTACTGCAGGTAGCTAACCCTTCTGATAGGTTTTCCACTGGGAACCTGGAGCATGTTGACAAGCAAGGCTCAGCAAGTCTGAGGGACGACATCATAGCTCAACTGAAGCTGGTGAGCAGATGGACCACATATGTGCCAGCCGTAACAGCAACAGCAGCAAGATCTGTCAGCCAGTGCCATTGGGCCATCATCACCAGCAATGCACAGCAATCTGCATGAAAGACCCAGTAGCTAACTGCGATTAATACCTGATGCAATTTTTAACTTTGTCTTCTGCTGCATAGGCTGCTGCATTTCGCCCCTGGTCTCAAAGCAAATCTCAGGGGTTGAATTCTGAGGGTCCTCATGCCGATCCTGTAGCAGTAGATGATGCTCAGGTGCAAGACGGTGCTAGTCTGACCAGTCAGGTTGATATCGGCCAGCTCTTCAATGGCCTAGCAGAGGCAGCTTCACATTACCAGAGCAGTGCCAGGGGCAGCATGCAGGCAGCACCAGCACAGGACAGTATGCCAGCCACTGCTGCTGTGTACAGCCCTCCAGCGGGTGTGCGCAGCATCAGCACCAGAAGGTCCAGCGCAACAGCAGCAGCAATAATTTCACCTGCTGCCGCGAATACATTCTCAGCCACATCACCTAAGCGGTCATCAGCAGCAACTTACTCACCGAGGACACCCAGCAGGTACCAGAAGCTGCTGCAGGAGCAATCCAGAAGCAGTACGAGTGGGTCGCCAACATCAGCGCCTGCGAGGCGGCTCAGCACCACCTCACCCAGCAGTCACAAGCCTCTGGGAGACTCTGAAGGTGGTGTTGAGGCATTGGCAGCACAGGGGCACCTGCCGTCAGCAGCAGGTGAGACTGCATGAAACCACATGCATGTACTTCACGTGACAGTCTGGTTAGTCTGCTTGTGGCTCCACAATTCCGCTTGTGCAGGCAGTACTTACCATCATGAGGCTTAAAACCTATGTGTGACCTGCTGCTGCTGTGACCCGCAGGTCCTGTTCACCACTGTTATAACACATTTGGGGCCACTTGTAGTGCATGTGGGAGTCCTGTGATGACAAAGGCAACACCATTCTCAGATGGTGCTGATGCATGCCGCCTACCTGATGTTGCATGTGATGGAGAGGTGCTGCCTCAAGCAGAACTTGATGGTGTCAGTCCAGCAGGGGACATCGCTGTTTCATCACAACCACGCGCCTTGGCAACAACCGCACAGTCAGATGGTGCTAGTTCCCCACCAGCAGTTGCCCATGCCTCAGTGTCACTGACTCATCTGCTGGACGAGAACAGGGGCAATGACCTCAAGGCAGAAACGAACTCACAGACCAGGTCTTCTTGTGTGCCAGGAGCCACCGGTCACACACACAGTGGTAGGGCTGCTGGTAGTAAGAAACTTGGCAGCATCATGGGCAGTGCCGGTGGAACTTCTGCCAGACCAAAGCAGCATGCAGTGGCTGCAGCCGCCACCACCACATCAACATGTAGGCTGCAGGCTGGCATTCCCCAAAATACCAGCCCCAGAAAAGCCGGTTATGCAGCATCAGCCAGCAGGGCAGTCAGCAGAGTGAAGGCAGCCACGGCAGGACGTGTTGGATCAGCAGCAGGGAGAGGGAGCAATGCAGCAGCTGCAGGTCTCCCTGTTGATGGGACTGGCAGCAGCAGAGCTGGCTGCGGCCAAGCCGCTGCTGATTGCAGCCAAGACGAGGCAGCCATGGTGACGTCCATCAGCTGTGGTCAGCTGCTGCACGAGGCAGCATATCAACAGGCTGTTAGGAGGGTGTCAGAAAGCATTGAGAGTGCCGACAGCATATGCCACCGTAGATATTCACATGTTGAAGCTACAGTAGAGGAATCTCGTGTGTCCCTGGGTGCCTTGGTGGACGGTGATGATGACAGCATGGCTGCACAAAGTAGGAGGCAAAGTAGTGCAGCAAACAAGCAAGAGCAAGGAAGCAGGAGCATGACCAGGAATAACAGCACAGCAGGTGGCGGCAAGTCATCAGGGGTCTTTGTTTACCGTCTGCAGCCAGTGAGTAACAGAACAGGCCAGAGCACTGCTACAGCAGCTGCCCAGCTGCAACCTTCGTCTGCAGCTGCTGACAGCCGAGGCCTGTCAAGGTCCCCTGACTTCAGGAGCTCCCGTCAAAGAGTCGGTACCCCCAGTCGCAGCAGCAGTACCACCACCAGTGCTGGCCCTCCCTCAAGAGCCAGTTTGTCACCAGGTGTATCCAGGAGCAGTTCGGCTTGCACCAGGGCATCACTCTCATCTAGCACGTCAGGCGGGAGCCAGCGTGTTTGGCGACCGGGGGGCACCAGGACATCAGCAAGAGATGACTGCAAGAAGTTGCAGGCGTACCAGTCAGCACGCAAAGCAATCACAGGTGTTAGCGACAACAGCAAGAAGAGGGCTACTGCTGCTGATGGATGCAGGAAAGCTGATGCACCTTCAGCTGTCGCCAGGCGTCCAGCAAGCCCACCTTTGTTGACAAAAAGTGGGTCCAAGGGGGCAGCCAGCCAGAAGGCAGCTAAGAACACATTAGTTGATGTAGGTACTGCTACTGATGCAACAGGCACTGAAGCTATCCATGCACAATTGACACCATGTCAGCAGGCGACACCACCTGCTGTTACTGAACAAGGTGTGCAGGCCAACATGTTGGTTGCATCTGGGCTGGAACGTGCGTCATCCCTTCTTATTGAGCTGAAGCACAAGTCAGAGCCCAATAACAGACACAGCAGCCCAGGTAGAATGCAGCGCCTCAGACTGTCAGCTGCACCAGGACCAGCAGCGATGTCCCCAGCCATACAGGCAGTGCTGCGAGGTGTGGAAGCACCTCCTGGACCAGCATCTCCCACCACAGGTCAGGTGGAGGAGGCAATCAAGGCAGCGCAAGTGGCACTGCTGCAGCGGCGCTGGCAGTTGGCACAGCTGCGGAGGGCGATGCAGCAGCACAACAACTCATCAGCTGACTCAGCATGCAGTCACATCATCATCAGCAGCAGTTTGCCCAGTGTGGCCAGTGGTTGCAGGATTACAGCTGGAAGCAGGACAGCTGTAAATGTCAGTAAGCACCATAAGCAGCTTGAAGAATGCAGGAGACAGGGAGCTGGCAGCCTGACCTCTCCAACAGAGCAAGTCACAAACTCAGGTGACCCTGTAACAAGTCTCAATCTGCTGAAGACGTTGTGTTCACGAAGCCAAGACGGGCTGATTAACAGTGAAGACAGCCACGATGAACCACAACCAGCCACCAACTCAGCGGTACAGCAGAGCATGACAGCCGCAGTAGCATGTAGCGCCCAGGATGCTGCGGAGGCTGTACAACCAGCAGATAGCCAGCACACCACTTTGAGCTGTTTTGCTGTCCCACACGTGCAGGGCCTGGGGGCTCCTGCAATGGAGCAATCACCCATGTCAAATGGCCCGCTGCATGTAGCACGCCTCCCTGCCAACCACAGCAGGTCTCTGGACAGCAGTCCCTTGAGGCGCCGCAGCAGTGCTGCCGGCAGTCTAGCTGCTGAGATGAGTGCTGCTGGCAATCTCACCGCCAGGAGTGCTGCTAGTGCATCTGTTCCTCTCCCAGCTTGGTCTGTTCCTCGGCGTGTCAGCAGCAGTGGCATGACTGGGGAGGAGCTTATGCAGTATTACAGGAAAAGCAGTGCAGCAGAGACAGCTGAGGCAGCAGCGATAGCTGAAGCAGAAGGTGCAGCTGAGGGCACCTGTGTGGCAGGGGCAATGAATCTTGATGCCATGCTCAAGGCGTACAATGCCTTGTGTAGCAGAAGAAACACTGCTGATAAGTCGGCAATTCTAAATGCACTTATGAGCAACATGATAGCAATGGCTGGGGTCCAGGCTGCACGTCAGGACAGCAGTCATGGCAGCTTAAGCATGGCAGCAAGAAGTAGGTCAAGTGAGCTTTGCATGAAGAACAGTGAGCAGGTCAGCTCTACAGAGGCGTTGAAGCCAGGCTTGACAGTGGTTGCAGAGAAGTCAGCAGACATGGACAAAGAAGATGCAAGCGGCCTTGACTGCGGCGAAGGAGGCTGCAACCGCCGAGTGTCTGCAGCATGTGCCCCAGACAAACTTACTGCTGCAACTGTTGCTGCAGCCGCTGAAGGCTCAGCTGTGGTCATTGTGCGCAAGGCCACTCCTGGCAAAGCAGTCAGCTTCAAGGACACGGCGACTGGCAAAGCTGTGTTGGTTGGTATTGGGGGCGCCAACCCCACTGTACAACAGGCAGTGCAATGGTTGAGAGTGGGGCTAACACGAATGCCAACAGCCACCTCAGCAAGCAATGTCCAGTCAGAGCAACACCGTCATCACAACGCAGTTGGGACACAAGAGCATTGTGCCACATATGCAGCACGATCAGCAACACCAAGCAAGATGCGGCCTCAGAGCAGACCCTGCTCACCATTTCACTGCTTTGGAGCCAGAGAATTGCTTTCTGATGAAGAAGATGATCCTGCAGGACAGCATCAGCAACATCCACTGCCAGATGAAAGCGAAGCGCAGCAGCAGCCCTTTGGGAAACACCAGGATGGCGTGCACTTTACAATGGATGAGGGCCAGCACCAGCTGGTGATGGTTGTTCCCAAACACATGGCGCTGTCAGGTGCAGCAGAGACAGCTGATGCTTGCAGGTACACTGTCATAGGAGTGTCACTGCTGTGTGGTGGCGGAGCAAACGGTGGCAGCCGCTGCAGCCTGGATCTACTGACGTGTGCGGGGCGCCACAGGATTGAGTTGGCAAGTGAAAGGGACTGGGCTGGACTGCTAGCAGGTCTGAATGCTATGCTGCTGCTGAGGGAGGCCCAGAGTTCAGGAACAAGCGACGAGACCGACTTGGAGGGTGTGCTCATCTCAGAGATCGCATGGAGCTCAGCTGTAGAAGGTGTTGAACTATAGAAGGTGTATGGTTGCATGCGCAACTGTCGTGAAACTGATAGACGTAAGTGATGAAGATATTGATTTGTCAGGTGGCACAGTGTGTTAGCATCAACAGCAACTGCTTTATGGCTCATTGGATTGACGATGACAAGACCGCTGTGCGCACTCGCATCCATGATGATTGCATTGATATAATGATTGACAGACATCACATGATTCATACAACATGACTGTAGCACTTGTTGACGGTGTTCTGACGACATTGACTGGTTGCATATACTGTGGCTTCAGGGCCGGCTCAACAAGCAGATACAGATCGTCTGTCTTCTGAGTCTGTGTCGCTCTTTGACTGATGGGCGTGATCCGTCATATAAATTACCTCTGCTACAGCTGAATTGTCAAATCATAGCTTGTTTCTCGTGCTCTGGAGCTGCATGTAAGCATCCCCCCTTGCATGCAGTTGTATACCCACCAAGGGCTTGTTGCACGCGTAGTGAGACTGACAACCAGAAAGTGTAATTCAAAGCATTGATAGTGTGGTAATCTGAGCCTTGCAGGAGGATTTTTGACGGCTTTGACGGTCGCACAGTTCGTCAGCACAAGCCACCCTCGATGTTCCTTTCGCGCAAAAGAGCCATACACGCTATTCCGGTCCTGATGCGTATATGTAAACATTGATGGTCGCTGAACTGAAGCTATGAACATGGAGGACACACCGCAAACTGGTTATGTAGCTGGGAGCGCAGTCTCTGCCAGTGTGGCAAGAATGCAAGCCAAGGTATGCCTCGTTGACACGCTCTAGTCTGTGTAAATACGTCTTGTAACATCACTGCATGTCGCAGGCTGCCCAACTGTCAGAAGAACTCCGACTTGCTCAGGCACAAGCAAGCAACCCCTTCAATGCTGTTGCAGTTGGCATGCTGCAGCAGTCCCACACAGGTCCGGGGGCGACATGACAAACCTAACTGAGTGTTTCTAGTCGTATGCATGATGCTGCAAGATTCACCCATCACTCTGTACCCTTCATCAGTTACCAAAGCTGCTGACAAGGTGCCCCTGTGCAACACCCTGTTTGCAGTTTGTCCTGAGGCACAGACAGAGGACGGCTCACCCAAACCAAGCAACACAGCACCGCCTGTACCATCCGTCTTCTGGAGGCTGACAGCAGCTGACCCTGCCAGCAAGCCGGCAGCCCAGAGCACAAGTGAAACACAATACCAGACACTGGCACTGCAGTGTCAAAAGCTGGAAACAGAAGTTCAGTTGTGGCAGGTACAGCTGCTGACCTCTCTCTGTCTCTGACCAAGCCGCTACTATGGAATGCTGCACAACGTGGAACCTGTGGCTGCAGCAGACTATTTGTGCTGTACATTGACTTGCAAATACCTTGGACAATGAACTTCTGCCCCAAAACACATGTGGTGGGGCGTTGCCTGATTATACGACTGAATGCAAACCGGTGGGATCGTCAGAAAATGTTGCTGTTCTCATGCAGCATAAGCATGCTGAGGCACTCAAGGAGTTAAACCGGCGTCAAGAGTCTTACATGCGCAGAGAAGAGCAGCTTCGGTATCAGCTAACTGGCAGTGCCCAGCTTGATGATGAAGCCACAGCAGTAGCAGGAAGCACCAGTCCAGGCAAACGAGACTGCCTGACTCATGAAGCTGCAGTGATTGATACAGGGACCATGCATGACCACAGCATCTGTGACAGCAGCTGGCAGGATGGTCAGGCACACAAGGCACAGAAGCTGTTAACGCTGCCTGAAATGCAGCAGCAGGTACGCAGCCGGCAGTGCATGCAACCCAACATGGCACTTGGATCAGCAAGCAATGAGGTGCAGGGCCACTTGGTTGTGCACGCATCGACAGGGTCCATGTTTTGTGTGCTACAGCATAACTGGTTCCTGATATGAGTGGGTGAGTGTGCACAAGCAGACTAGGGTGAACAGCAGCTGTTGCCCCAGCCCTAGTGCACCTTGTGGCATGCAGGTACTGCAAGGTCTAGATGAGCTGCTGCAGAGACAACGACTCCAGATGCGCACTGAGGAATCTCAGCAATTGCGTCAGTTCAGAGGCAGGCTTGTAGAGATCGAGGCACAGCTGGCAAGCTACAGACAGGCGGCAGCCGCGCATCAGGATGACTGGCTGGGTAAAACGGTAAGATTGCTTGGCAGTGCCATTTTGTGCGGTCGCTGCACGTCCTGCCTCCCACGCACAAAGTTATGGATACTGGTGAGTACCAAGCTGCATACTGAACAGTACAACAGCAGCTGTAACAGTTATGCCTTGGTGTACGGGTAGTAGTCCAATGTTGGTCTGCTTGCTGCCCTGATTCAGGTAGCTCTGCGCAAGGAGCTCACAGTGACTCAAGAGATTGCTGCCAAGCTTGATGCCATGTACAAACTGGGAGAAGAGGAGGCAGCTCAGCTCAGAGTGCAGTTCAAAGCTCAGGAGGATGACAGGCAGCACATCATCAGGTAGCACTGCAATCAGTCAGCCAACCACATGCAGATGTACAAAAATACATGCATGAAATAGGCCAGAGCTTGTTTGTCATACAAAGCTGCTGTCACTCCATGAGGGGTCCAGGCATCAGAGTCCATACTCCAATGCTGTAGTTGCAGGCAGCATGCCGTATGCAGTCCCTGCAAATAGAAACCACACCTGGCTGCTTCCGTGAATGCAGGCAGATGTTGGCTTTGAAAAGAGACAATGCCCGGCTAAAGCAAGAACACGCAGCACTACAAGAGGAGCTCGACCAGGTCATGGCTGTGGCTTTGGAGGTGGATGCTGTCTCACAGAGTGGTGGCTGGGCCAGTGCTGAATTTAGCAGCAGGCAATTGCAGGGTCGCGCAGTCACTGCGGCTGGTGCCAGGAGTATGTCAGCACTTGATGTGGCTGATAAGGTTGCCCGCAGCAGCTACAGCCGACCTCAATCAGCAGCTGGACGTCCGTCCACAGCATCCCAGCAAGCAAAACATCAGCTACATCAGCAGCAGCGTGCAAGGCCATGGTCAGCTGTAACAAGTTCTAAGCAATGTGTCCGAGACAAGACAGCTCCTAGCAAATCAACAGATCTGAATGAGAAGGTAGATCCAGGTGTTGTAGAGACAAGATTAGCCAGGTACGCTTATGTCATACAGAAGTTGCAGAAGCTGCTGGAGTCTGAGCGCCGACAGATGCGTCAGCTGCGCAGCCAGTACAATGCAGAGCTCAGCAAGCGCTCAGAACTGCAGACTTTACTTCTGAACAGCATTGAGATAGCAAAACAGAAGACAGTTGAGGTAGCTACTACTGCACAACATGGGCAGCTGATACAACCAACACTTGCTGCCGCACTATGCCCTCCCATGGTATATCAGCCTGGAAGTGCTACCAGCTCAGAAGGTAGCATGTCCAGACCTATCTCTGCTGCAGCCACCAGCAGACCTCAGCAGCATGGAGCTCCACGGTCCTGCAGTGCATCTGAGGGATCTGCACCCTATACACTGGGCAGCCATACGCTTGACAGTGAATCACAATGCGACCAGCAGGCTGCGTGGGAATGCTTGCTTGCAGATCTGCTGGCAAAGCAGCAAGTCTTGGAGCTGCTGTACAAGCACACATTCCCTGACTGTACAGCAGGAACTGCACAATACATCTTTGACAGCAATGAGCCTGGTTGTCATGTCAAAGGCTCGCAACAGACAACACAACCAGCAAGTGAGGGGCTGGCTGGTGGCAAGCACCAACAGCAGCACCAAGCTGTTGTTGTGCAGGTGACTCAGCACGCCATTGCAGATGATGTATACAGCGTGGGCAGCAGTGATCCAGGTCTTGGCGGTGAATCATCAAGCCTCAGCAGCGAACACCAAACAGCACCACAGCTTGGTGAACCGGTGTCAGATGAAGATCCCAATCCTAAGTGCGACGGCGCTGCGGCACATGCAGAACAGGAACAGCAAGTTGTGCTACAGGCCGATCAACACACAGTCCCCCGCCAGCTTGGCTTTCATTCTGTAAGTCAGCATATTGAACAGCACAGCTTGCTTCATCACAGCAGGCAACCAGCAGTGTCCAGTTCTGCTGCCAGTCTGATGCTTCCTAGTTTCCCCTTGAGGCAGCAGCTACACTGCACTAAGATATGCAGACAACATTCAGAGACACAGTCATATACAGCAATACAGCCAGCAGTGGGCAGCTTGGGTAGCAGAAGGCCCGTCAGTGCAGCAGCAGCAGCAACAGCAGGCAGGTGCACAAGGCAGCTTGAAGGTCGGCCGCTCAGTGCAATGACTGTTTCCCCCAGTGGCCAGCATGCAGCAGCAAGAGGGTGCAGCGCTAGCACACTGGCAATGGCACCGGCCAGAATGGCTCATGCAGCACAGAAATGTCCTGTCACCGCTGCTGCTGGCTCGGCCGTTGCTGCATTATGTGGTGGCAATCTTCAGCCTTCAGCACAGCAAGATACTCGTCCATGGTCTGTCGATGCAGGCAGAGTATCAAGAGATTTCCTCAGCAAGACAGACAGAAACTAGCACCCAAGATTAGGATGAATCACACTGCTGCACTTGCAGGCCACTGCAAGTCTAGATCTCAAGTAGAGATCTTGGTTTTGAAGCAAGCCTTGCATGTGTCAGATAGGCTTGCTGCATGGAGTCTATGTGGCCTAATGCATGCATAGACAAGCTTGTACAGCCCTCACAAGTAAATACAAATAATATCCTATGCATGACTGTATTGTTGTCCTTTCACTTGTGCTCCTGGACCACCAATGCCCCCGTGTATCTGCAGTACCATTTTTATCACTCTGATTGGATCAGTTACACACAGCACGCTTCTCTCTGAAAACATCCGTCATGTTTGTGTCAAGACATCTTCTGCAAGTATAGTGATGAGCATCTAGATGTTCTATGTTGCATGGCTAAGTTATTCATGACAAAATTCCTTTGCCAAAGGCACACCTTCAGCTCAGACCAGGCAGATCTAGAGAATACTGTTCGCAAGTTCTTTCCTTGGGACTAATGCATATGTCGACATGACAGCCTGCCAGCCTGTTGGCCGCACCGTGCCAACTTGTGACAACTGACAGCATCACCGGCGGTGCAACATCAGATCAACACCAGATCAAGAGTGCCAGTTGTTCTGAAGCTTTCTAGTATAGCAACATGTGCTACAGACCATCAGTCGGCAGTTTTGATTCCTCTGCCCTCGACGGTTGCTTGAAGGACTAGTCCGAGTTTTGCAGCTACCCTCAGCAGCCAGCTGAAGCAGCCTGGGTTGTGCACAGGCATGCTTGTGCAGGACAGATGTGTGTGCATATGGGCGTGATGTGTTCTGCTGTAAGTCTGGCACAGCAATGTATGCTGAAACACTCCTGCGTACTTCTGTTCAATGAATGCTGAAACACTCCTGCGTACTTCTGTTCAAAGAATGGCCGGAGC
>LWCB01006423.1:0-22314 GCA_001630525.1 Coelastrella sp. M60 | reverse complement strand
CTGCAATGAAAGCTGTGATGCAGGTTGGTATGTCACCTGGGAGACCGCTAGGTTTACCTCGCTATGCATATCTGACTTGAGGATCCTGAAACCCTCCACTTTGCTGTAGCCTCTTGTATGCTGAGCTAGAAACCTCTTTAGCGGCAGGTTGAGGTGCTTGGCGATCTTCACAGCTTCATCATCGCTAATCCATACCTGCCATCATCAGTAGAACTGATTCAGACATAATCAGCGGATGGGGCACCCCATTATGCAGGAGATAGATATCGTCATGATTGGCAGCTGCTGTTGCGCTGCTGTGATCTGAACTGGCTAACACTGATAGCAGTCCCACTTGCATGGATGCTAGTCCATGATGATCGTGCAAGGCGCTGCTTCATGATGTATTTGAAAAGGGGTGACACAATCAGCCTCTGAAGCTTTGTATCGACATATTCAATCCACATTTGGGTAGCAACAGCAGCTTGTGCTGTTGTACCATGATCTGGTGGTGGCGATTATATAAAGGAGTCACTGTGGTGTTGCTGCAGCGAGCAGCTAGCGGTACTGAATCTTTACTGCATCCGAAGGTTAGCCATGCTCACCTCCCCATGGCCTGTGCAGCATTTGCCACATTGCGTGCATATGAATCGCTTCTCTGCTATCAAGGCCTTGAAGACCTCCAGGCCAATATCAGTTGTCTGCAGTTCAGAAGTTGTGCTAGGTTGAGGCTGGGGCCTTGATGCAGCTGCTGATGCTGCAATCCATATGGCTGCGTTTCGGGTAGGCGAAGACGCTGGACCTGTATATACAATCAATCAGCAACCTGTGAGTCAGTAAGGCATAAGCTATGTGGTCTGAGGGCACCGCGTAGGTGTAGCTGCGGTGTTCAAGGGCGGGAGTCTTCCGCACGGGGGTCAAACGCAGCCAGGCTTGACGTTTGCAGCAAGAGCAACCCAAAGCACACGTAACAAATGATGCTGGAAGATAGTGCAAAACTGTCAGTCTGCTCGGTGCATGCGGCCCTTGACGGTACCCAAGCGAGGGACACTGCAAGCAGACGCCATTGCTGATTTGCTGAAGCCAGAACCTTACCGTAGCTCTTGTAAACAGCCCAGGCTACTTTTAAATGATGTTTAGTGTGCATTGCGACCCATGAACGCTGTGCATAGCTGCCAGTTCTTTCCGAGTAGAACGCTTGCTGCCGATGCATCTGCTGCCTTGTTGTTTGCTAGATGGTCTCAAAATTTTGACCAGAGAAACCGGCGCTGTAACACAAGAACCCTTATCCGTCTTCCTCTCATGTCATGAAGCACTCAGAAACTCTGCTACTGTTGTCAGGCGGTACCTTGGGTGTGCAGCATGCAGGGCTCTCTTAGTGGGGGTGCAGCACTTCAGGATGCGTGCATTGAGACGTAAGCCTTACTGCTAACAAAAAGTGCTATTGATGATGATGAATTTGATTACCGGGCCAGGCTAGTGGCCTGAAAAAGCGAGGACACGAGTTATCAGCTGCACAACTTCACCTTCAGCGAGGAAGGCAGCACACAAAGCATCAACTGTAGATGCTCAATATAGAACATAAAGCCCTATAAGAACCCGAACAGAAAGTGCTATTGCTGGATACCTGTAGCCTTGTGCCACAATGTTCTTACCACTGCACAATGAGTATAGTGACAGTTTCCAAGTAACTGTCACTAGTTACAGGCATTTCTGAGTAACCAGATGGCATCCGTGTTTCATGACCATCCATAGTGAGCAATAATAGCGAGCAATAACAGCCAACTTTGTAATTTGAGGTCGACTTTGGGCGAAATCTGGGTTCAGAAGCACATCTCTTTTTGTCGATGACATGGCTCTTGGGACAGCACTTGGGTTCAGAAGCATACCTCCGCATCTTGATGACACAGCTCTGGGTGGCGGCCCCAGTGCATATCATTCAGCTGTATCCGGCATCTTATTTGTTGCATGGCTAACTTGTTTACTTGGTGGTCACAGCGTTCAGCTCATCACTAGCAGGCCCAATGATGTACATGCCGCATGTACATGGGCAATGTGCACTGCTGGGTTCCTGCCAGAGGGCCTCTGCCACTGCAAAGCTCACTTTTCTTACTGACCGTCGGCGACTCGGAGACCGGGTTGGCGGCGCCAGCCCATGTGGTACAGCTATTATAGGCATCCTATAGTTGCATGGGTAATAATTTAAGAGCTCAAGTAGGTCGCTGCTCAGCTCCGAGTGCAGCAGCTGACAGTCACTGTACATGTGCCTGTTGGCACGGTGCCTATGTTCACAAAGACCAGCGCCACTTGTTTGTTTAATGTATTGTAAGGTAGCCAGCTGGCAGCTGTGTTCAATGCTGGCACATATGGTAACATTCGTAGAACAAAATCTGGCTTTGCCAAAGTGCCATGCAATCTGTAACATGCAAACGGTAGCATTTGGCAGCAACTTGTTGAACAACAGTGCTATGGTGCCACGGATGATCCCAGCCACTGAGCGATGACCACTGAAGCTTCGACCCAAAAATCCCGCAACAGCCCAAAACCAACAATCAAGGCACACAGCAAGAGAGGCATCTATCGACAAGTTAACCCAATTGTGTGCAGATCACCAGTGCAGGCTGTCACTGCAACAAACCCCGGACTCCTCTCATGGGCCAGGGAATATTGCTCTTGGGCCACAAAGGCCCAGGACTCTCTACCTGGATGTTGTCCAACAACTGCTGAGTCAGCAGTGCAGTGTAGACATCAAGCAATCTGATCATGATGCACTCGTATATGCATATGTATACATGCAAGCAGCGAGCTCATCCAGCTGCAGCCATGCCATTATGCAACATTGCAGCAGGCCAGCCTCAACCGCAATATCAACCAGCTTTTACAAGTTGCTTGCAAATGAAGACAGCAAATGGACATGGGTTAGTCGATCCTTCTACTGCTCTCCTGACTTCCAGCTTGCAGCTGCTGAAACACCGATGCAGTCTGTGATGACCGTCAAACGACCCATGCTTTTTATGCAGGAACAGAATCAAACAGCAATCCACGCGATTCACCAAGTGCCAGCCGCATTTACAAGTACTTGTGTGCATGTCAGGAATGGCATCACAACAAGTACCCACACAGCCGACATCATCTGCAGCTATGCACTAATCATTGGCTAGGGCAGAAGACAACATGTTGTCCGCATGCACAGGAGTACTCCAAGGTACAAAATACAATCATTGGGAAAGTATGTCTCACACTTGCGTGCCACAACACAACAGCTTTACTATTGCTGAATGAATGGACAGCTACACACCAGCATGTTGTGCAGAAGCCACCTCAGACAGAGCATGGGAGAATTTGTGACAGGTGCTGCCAATCAGTTGTCAGCCTCGCGTAAACCTACCCACACTGCTAACCACATGGACAACTACTTGAGCAGCAACTTGAATCCCACATAAACAACTGTGATTGATTTAGCAACAACTTGATGAAACAACTATATGAAGATCTCACAATCAGTTACCTCAGAAGTTGCCTTTTGTCGCTGTACACTATTGTTGCTGCTGCATCTGCTGTGATGGCTGCTGTTGCTGCTGCTGCTGCTGCTGCAAGCCAGCCTGGTTGCCTTCGGCAGACCCCGTAACCCCACCACTTGAAGTCTGCTGCAGTGTAGGCACTACTAGATTGGGCACCACTAATTGCTGATGTGGCTGCTGATGTACTTGCTGTGCGGGTATTGCTGCTTGTATCTGAGTCGCCCAGCTGGTGAGCTGCCTGTAGTAGGGCTCCTTCATGTCAAACTTGCCAGTAGACTGCAGCACATCACACAGACCCGGGTTCCATCCCCGGTGAGAGTATTCTCTTTCAAACAGAAGTTCTCTTTGACACAGAAGGAATAAGATAGTCACCACCTGTGCTGATTAGTTGAGCTGGAAGGTACCATGTAGTCTAACAGGCCGCATCTACAAGTCTTGCTAACAATCAGTTATGAATACAAGTGTCACAAAGCTCATGATCAAACACCATCTAGTAGAGGTCCCAGCTATCATCACACAATGAGCCTGCCTGTGCAGCAGCAAGACAGCCCAATCCATGTTCTCTCTGACTTAACAGCCATAAGCATATTCAAAAACACCAGATGTAAGCTGAGAGCTTGCGGTTTCGGAAAATCATTGCTCACCTTTTGAGGTGGTAAGCCCGGAGACACAGGTGGAGCATTGAGCTCCAGCAGCACATCATAACTCTGACGCTCATGAGCTACAAGTCGCAATGTGCCACTGATCCGAGTATTTGGTGTCAGCACGAGCAGCGGCTGCTGCAGACAGCAGCGCAGCTGAAACCAGTGTGTTGTGGGCAGGCCAGGGGCTGTGGACAGCCATCGCTGGCTGGTGCTGCCATTGAACAACACATCAAACCAGGTGGCTATGCCATGTAGGGTGCAGGGCAGCGCTACATCAACACACAACACAGCCCAGCATGAGATACATACAGTGAGTGATACAGACATATATCATTGTCCCTGGGACGCAAACAGTCAAAACATTCACTGCAAGACGAACACCCATAGACAGTGTCTGCTCCTGTACCTACCTACAGTAAGTTCTAGGGGTATGCTGATGTCGTAAAGCTCTTCCTCTTTTATAGTTGCAAAGTCAAACACCCGTGTGGCACAATCTGACACCAGAACTGAGAGGTCAAAGGCATCCACCACAACCTGCAGCAGCCCCAGAGCAGCAGGACACAGACTGTCAGTCACGGTCTCGCACTTGCCTGCACCAGTGGTTGCATTGCTGCCAGCTGGCTGGAAATTTTCAGCTAGATTTCGCACTTGCGTAAGAATGCAGCTCCACTGTCTGCAGACGGCAGCTCATGCTGCTCTTTGCAGTCATGACTCATGTAACATGAGCATTCCACATGTAGCAAGTAGGGTTGTAGGATTGGGTGCATCCGCTGCAGCTGCTGGTGCCCGCACCTGTGCAAAGTACCCTTCTGTAGCTGGCGACAGCAATGGCGTCATGTCGATGCCATAGAAGCTGGTCTGCTGCCAGAACAGGGACTTGCTAACCATCTCGCTATGAAGGATTCCGTCACTGAATGCTGCAGCGTGAATCCGACCAACTTGCTGCAGGATGAATGCAAACATCACACATCAAGGACAGGTATGCTTGCACTGTGGGACCTTGTGCTTTGTGATATTGGCCAGAAAACATTAGGTATGCCCTTCTGTACGCTGGCAAATCATACAAACTCAGATGACATCAGCTGCTAGTCGTTGAGCTTGTGGTACAGCAGCCACAATGATACCACCATGTGCATCTGCCAAAGCTAGCGTCGAAGGGCTGTACTGTCTGATACATGCGATGCTAAGGCACACACTGGCACGGAGAGCTGTCAAAGAATAGCCACACTTACCGGAAACATTTTGCCCCCAGGTTTTAGGAAATGGTCTCTTGCATAGAGGTATGTTTCCAGCATGCGCTCATTCACCAGCAAGGTGCCCATTGGCTCACTCACTAATACGTCCACACGCTCATCATCAGGTAACTCAAACTCCTCCACTTTGGTATGACATACCTGAGCATGTCATGGCACATAATCAGTTACAGGCTCACAAAGCAACAAGGTTAGATCACCTTGTACAACCCATGCAGCAAGTGCTTCACTGTCTTGCAGATCTGGAATGACTGAATAAGGAGCGCAACCAAGGCACAAGCGATGAAAACCCATCAGTTGTGTCAAGCACCTCAGGGACACAAGTACAATAGCAATCTGCATTGCCAGCACACAAGTATGACAGGATGTCTTGCAATATTTTAAGCCAGACCAATCTACTTCAGGTGTTGAGTTGAACCCTTACTTCAATGGAAAGCATTGGCAGCTGACCTACCTTTATGACCTCCCCTACTGGATTCTGCTCGGCCAGCTGCTGAGCAAACTTTGCCATCCCAGATGCCTCAACAGCATACACCCTGGCAGCACCAGTCTGCATGAACAAGCAACGCAGTTCAGCAAAGTAGGTCCCCTTTGCTCTAGAGCTAAGATGATGTGCGGGGTTGGATTGGCCAGGCTGCTGCTTGAGAACAGGTTCACAACACCTAGTCATGCTAGCAGCATGTCTTTGGTAGTGCAAGCTGCAAACATGTTGTCTGTGTTAACTGTGTCCCTGATCATACAGGGTTTAGTACTCCCAGCATGACAATCCGGCCGCTGCATAGCTCAATTGAGTTGATTGACAGCAAAAGCAAACAGCAAGTATTGCAAGGAATAACCCGTCAGATTGTTGCAGCAGCCAGGTACATTGTAGTTATCCAGTCGCAAGTTGCAATTAGGGCTGTTTGTACCAGCGGTCTGCTCTTGACGGAGCAGCGCATGGGACAGGTTTTTGCTGATGCTGGTAGACCCTTACTTGCATACCTGTGCTGCAAAGAGGGACAGTATGCCGCTGCCTGCACCGACATCCATAACAACCTTGCCTTCGAAGTCAGCTCGGTTTTCAGTGATGGCAGCATGGTAGGTACCAGTGCGTGTCATATCCTGTAGCACAGACATACATCCTGTGATCATGCAACTCGGTCTTGAGAGAGGAACTAGGGAGTGCTAGCTGGAGGTCAGGCCACATCAGTGTGATTAAAGAGTGCTGACATTTTTCTATCTGCCTCAAGCAGGCATGGGTAGTTTGCCAGCTGTGACAGAGAGGCATGGAAAGCAGCAACAGGCAAACAGTGGCCTTCAAGGCATGGAAAGTAGGCAGTGCTAGCCTCATGACGTTGCTGGCTGCATCATACCTGTAGCATGTTCTGCTGATGCTGTAGCATGCCATAGTAGTGAAAATACAAGTCGGCACTGCCCTTGTCGGTCTTGGCATCAAAGACATTACCGTTGCCATCCTGCGTCTGCAAACTCAAGCACACACGAACAAGCATCAAGCTGGTGCGTTTGCTCTGTCTGTTTTGTGCCGCACAACTACGACGTGACCAGTTTCCATGCGCGCACTGTCACACATGAGAGAGGAAGAAACAGCAGACAGGCACATGTGCCTTGAGCGCGTGTAATAGCAATTGCTGGAGTGACCAAACTCACCGGGGTGTCTGTGCCATTCCGCTGGCTGTCTAACAGTTCTGTCGCTGTGCCATTTACAGCTGCAGATGTAGACCGCTGTCTGAGTGTCTGCAGAAGCAGCTGGGCCTGAGGCTTGTCACGACACTGGATTGCTAAGGTGCGCTGCTGACCACTGTCTCGATCCTGGCCTGTGACAAGTACGGTGTGATCTCCCACAGGCCATGCCTGTGGTTCACAGCAGGAGCAAACCTTGGTAAGGGTCTACTGGTCAGTAAGAATCCAACCGTACATCTACCACTACAGGTAGAAAAGTCAACTCAAGCTCCCAAGAATGAATATTAACTCCATTGTGTGCTGGTGTAGCAAGAGTCTGTGACAATTAGCATCCAACTTACGGTGTCCTGCCCCCCTATACATGTCAGGACCTGTGCCTGAGAGCTGTCTTTCACAATCACTGCTCTGTTCCCGTCATCCCCTCCAACGAACAATACTGTGCCTCTCCAGGCTTCCCCTGAGTCACAGTGCATTGTGTCAGCATGAAAGCTACAACGGTTACACATGCAGTGTGAGTATGCATCCAACCTGCGGCACCGAGGGATTCTGGCTCGAAGAACGCGCAATCTAGCAATTCAAACACGCTCATAGGGGTAATTAGTAATACAGTGATAAGAAGAACTGCAATTCAACGCAACATCAAGGACAGTGATAGGGAGCTCTTAGCCCTCAGTGCCACCAACGCCATGCTATAAGGCTGCATCAGGCCTGATACAATCGAAACCATTGCCCTGAAAGCCAATTTTGTTGCCGACTTACAACTCACAAGTTTCTTGACACGGCAGTGAAGTTCATGTTCAAAGTGGACAGAAGCGACGCTTTTGTTACATGTTCGAATCCTCCCGCACACTGTTCTGCTCAAACGGCGGGCGAAGTATTTCAACCTCTATTTGCTGTGAACGCAATTGATGATGCACGCCCCGGCCCAGAGGCGCATAGAACACATGCCTTGCACAAGCTGGCAACGGAAGGCAAACAGCTGGCTATCTTTCCTCCGCAAGAACAGCTGCGGAGCTGCAGATTTAACAAGATCACTGTATCAGATAATTTACGCAGCCTTGATCATCCCTCCGAAGCTGCTGCCAGCCAACCCCGGCATGGCCCCTTTCAGTACCTCCAGCTGCCCATTTAGCTCCTCAATACGACCCTCCAGCTGTCCTAGAGCCTGCAGGTTCCAAGCAAACACGCTCCTGAGCAAGTTCAATAACAGCTGAGTGAACACCCCCACACCGCCACACAAAACACTGGCCTAAACACCGATCACTTGTGTTGCCAGGCCAGCACAGGCCCATCGAGAACTTGATGTCCAAGCACTCAGACGATGTCTGTGGGGCCTTGTGTTGACAGGCCTGAGGCAGATCCTTGCTAAAAGCACTCTGAGAGAGTCGAGCAATAGTGGAGCTGTTGTGATCTGCTTGGATACCAGTGTAAGGCCTATGCAGCCAGTGCTGAACATGCCAACTCACCTGCAGTTGTCCATTCAGCACACGCACAATGCTGCCCATAGGTGTGCCAGGGTCTCCGAGCGATGCTGCTGCTAGCTCATTGACCTGGTCAACACTCAGTGTGAGCTCACTTGCCAGGTTGGCCAGCGCACTACTCACCTGTAGGCAGGAAGCACTCACACTCTCACTCTGTCTTGATGCAGAAGTGCTCAAAGAAATCACAACTGGAACTGACCACTGTGCTGGTGAGCAGCAAAAGAATAATGATATCAACATTTGGTATGCTTTGCGTCTGTCTCTCTGCTCGCTCAAGCAGCACCTAGGATACTTACTGCTTGGGCTCGTGCATACAACCTATCTCGATCCTGGGTATCAGCATCCATCAGAGACCGCTCGTTCATGAACAATCGCTCTGCTTCAGATTCAATGGATGTCAGTGAATCATGGACCTCCTGCAAAAAACATCAAAAGCATCTGCTGACATCAAGTCCTACGTATCAGCAGTGCTGTCTCCCACATATCCTTGCACAGCAATAGGCCGTTGCAACTACAGAAGCGAACATGACCAAACAGCAAAGGAGTGCACATACAGCAAATTCTCAGACGATCTCACCTTTTGATGTGTCTCAATCATGCCCAGCTGTCTCTCCAGGGCCTCTTGTCCTGCATGTACCTGCCTGAGTTCCTGCTCGACATCAAGCAGTGCATGCCTGTTGCTCAACACTGCATTGTCCCACGCAGCAAGCAGATGGGCCTGTCTCACAAACGCAACAGAGTGCTTCTCAAGCTCCTGCAAGCAACACAGAAGGCAGCCCCTGTTATGTTGCGGGACAAACTATGCTAGGTCGAGTATGCTGCTTGTTGTCAAAGTGCAGCACTGGTGGTCAAGGGTTTTACCATTGCCTCAGCCAGATGCCAGTAGAATAGCTATGAGCAAGGCTCTCAGCAAATCCGGCAATATACAATGATGGATCCTCCATCAGTGCTGATCTCTTATCACATATCATGGCAACCTCTACCATGTCTCATGCAACACCAACGCACAAGCCTGTCATGTTTTGTAGCAAACACATGCCAGTCATAGCATACATCCCCTGGCGTCCAAGGCAAAACAAGGCCCTACAAGTGAACCTGCATGACCTTGTGCAAACATCAAGAGCCTTGCAGTTTAGATCACAACACCTCATCATGCACATTACTTCAGTACAATCAGTACTGGCATCCCACAACCCACCTGCTGCCACCCAGTGATGATATCCTCCAGTGACTTGCCAGCCAGCTGATTGGGCACCTTTGGAGCAGCTGGAGCAGCAGCCGCTGTAGCTGTGGCTGTACCAGCAGCAGCAGAGCTGGCAGCAGCAGGAACAAGAGCTCCAGTGGTGCCAGCAGCAGTGGATCCTGCAGATGCTGGTGTGGAGGCTGCTACTGCTGCTGCTGAGGCAGAAGAAGTACCCCCAAAACTGAACCCGCTACTAGCAGCGGGTGCTGAGCTTGCTGCTGCTGTTGTGGATGGAGCAGATGCTGCAGCAGAGCTAGCAGCCGGTGCAAAAGAGAAGGCTGGTGTTGATGCTGCAGCAGATGGTGCTCCTGCTGAGCTTCCTGCAGCTGCTGGTGCTGACTGTGGGGTTGAGCTTACAGCTCCAAACCCTGAAAATGCTGGTGTTGCTGCAGGAGCTGCGGCTGTTGCTGTTGATGATGGTGTAGAAGCAGCAGCGCTAGATCCACCGAAGCTGAAGCCACCTGTCGCAGGGGCACTACTGGCAGCTGGGGTGCTGGCTGTACCTGCAAAGCTGAATGCCGGGGCTGAAGCAGCTGCGGGCGCACCAAAAGCTGGAGCACTTGCTGCTGTGGTTGATGCTGCGGCTGGGGTGCCGAAGGCTGCTCCAGATGCCGCTGTTGTGTTGCTTGTTCCGAACAACACAGGGGCACTGGCTGCGGCTGATGCTGCAGCTGGTGCACCAAAGGCAGGAGTGGTGCTTCCTGCTGCACCTCCAAAACCACCAAAACCTCCAAAGCTTGGGGCGCTGGAGGCTGCTGGTTGGGATGCTGCTGAAGATACCGGTTGAGACGCACCTGCAGTAGCCGTAGAGCAACTTCAGCACCATTGTGACACAGAGCATAGTCGTTTGATGAGTCTAAAGTGTAATCATCACTGCAGTAAGAAGGACAGGTGTCTCTGTTATTGTTAGTTATTTGAGGTCTGCATGGAAGATTAGAAATTTGTCTGAGCATACTGCTGGAAGCACACTGCATGGAATGTCCGCTTCTGAAATGGGGCGCGGGGCCGATGGCAATATTGCTATGGCTGATGGGTAGTTTATATATATAAGTACAGGTGAATATCCTGCATAGTGTGGGACTTTATCGTGCCATGCAGAGTGGTGGCACAGCCATGCAAATTACAGAGCCTACGCGTTATGGCACATAACATACCGCCAAAGCTGAAGCCGCCTGATGTGCCACCAAAAGAGAAGGGTGCTGAAGCTGGTGCCGATCCAGCCGCACTTGAAGCAGCTGCACCAAAACTCAATGCAGGGGTGCTGGATGCGCCTGAACACAAAGGCTTAACAGTTCAGCAGGTTCAACGCCGCATGATATACAAACTTCTATTCTGCTGCTGTCTCTGCAAGTCTCTGTACCTCCAGAGCAGTGAGGCGCAGCTGTGTATTTGGACACTGAAACCAGGTGACAACAGTGAATACACAGCAAAGGCTTTGGTGAGCGTGCTTCACGCACCCGATGCAGAGCTACTTGCTCCAAAACCGAAGCCACCGCCCGTTGTGGCACCAAATCCACCTGTGGCAGCAAGTTATACACGCAAGCATCTGGACAGAGACGAGCAAGGAGGACACTGCAGTGGATGGGTCAGCTGCAGGCTTGGGCTACTGCGAGTTGCACATCCAAGGAGCACTAAGCCATTATATGCTAGATCTATTGCCGGAGCAGCTTACCGAAAGGCGAAGCCATAATGAAGCAAGTGGTGGCCTGCACACACCACGTAGTCGCTGACGGTTACTAGGTCACTGTAGCTGTCTCGTAGCATCTGTTTTGATGTTGTAATACGTACAGTGTCTATTCTGTGCGTCATTGCGGCAGCACACTCGAACAGGAGAAACCTGGACCCGCTTTCAAGCGCAGCGTTTCAAATCCCCAACTCGTCGCCATCGCTTGGCGCCAGATCAGTCTCAATATCACTCATCAGTGATGTAATCGCGTGCTGAATAAAGCTGCGCCGATAGCAGTCCCAGAATTCTAATGCGTGCCAGGTCCTGTGCTTATCAGGCTTGCGCCTGCTGGGGCGATGATCAGGATATGATTTTAGTTTGGTAATTATGCATTCCTTCAAGTACTGGATCCTGTGGCTGCTGCTCTGGCAAGTAGCCAGCTGCAGCGCAGACAATGGCGTGGTCTGTGGCCCAACAGCGGTGGATGCTACAATAAATTCGGCAACCAAGTCCGCTGGCATCATCGTGGACGACGAGCACGTTGCTGATGATACACCTTTTGGACTCTCTCTGCACGCATACATCTACAATGGGGATTTCATTGGCTTCAAGAAACAGATAAGTGTGCTATCGCGGCACGAGAACTTTCCTAGTCTGCTTGGAGCGCTGCAGGCGGGCGACGATAGGTGAGTATCGTCTGATATCGGCCACGGTGCATTTCAGTATTGGCGTCATGAACCAAGGGTAGCCTTGACGCAGTGCATTCGTATGACGCTATGTACAGTCCCAAAGAGCTCAGCACGTGTCAGCTGCTAGCTTGGTCGCCTGCATTCAGCTAGATATAAAGCCCTGCTCCATCAAGCCTCCCTCTCCCCGCACGCTTTGTTATGCCTGCAGCAGCACTTGCATTGCCACTGCAGTACGCTTCGATAAGTTTGTGCATCTTATCGCGCTGCATCTTGTGACCCTCGTGCAACAAGGGTTCTTTCTTCTGCCTTCTGTAGGGGCATAACAGTAGTGCATCTCCTGGCATGTGCTGGTCGCCATAATGAACTAAGCAACGTCGTGGATGTGTTGTTCAGAATGCAAGGCGAGGGCGTAGAGATGATCAGAAGGTAAACGCACTCCATGGCTGCAAGGAATCATGTTCACAAACAAGGCAGTAAGGCCTTGGCACCTTTTTCAAACATCAAGAGCACCTCATGCCTTTCTTCCTTGCATAATTGCGCATCAAAACAGCCATCTTTTGTCATTACCTGTGTACCTGCCTTTGTCATTCAAGTACTGTGCTGCCCTGATGTTTGCAGGATTGTTCTGGAAACTCGTAATGACGATGCATGCAGAGGCAAGAACTGTGACCTTTCTTCAGACCGGCCAGGCTTATATGCTCATGGCACCTTACATCTCAGAGACCCACCACAGCAGGTGGTGCTATTTGGCAACGTGACACCCCTTGAATGTGCTGCAGCTCATGGACACGTACAGGCGATGAAGCGTCTCATACAGGCAAGCGCCTAGGTACCAGAAGAATTACACAATGCAACTGCTGAAAGTCTAGCAGCACATTTTTCTGCCATTTGCCATGTCCCAAGGGTCTATAGTGCTTGGAACACCCTGTTGAGAACGCATACTGGGTAACATGCGGCTGTCTGTTCAAGATATCCAATGTAACGTTGCAACATGTCCTTTACGGTCTGTTATTGCAGTGTGGTGTTGAGGCTGGGAGGGCCTTTGAAATCGCCAAGATCTTCAGCCTCACTAAACATCTGCATCAAGCCATTCAGCTGGCACACACAGAAGGCTTTCTAGCTCAGCCCAAGGTACACCTGCCCTCGTCTTCAAAATCTGCCACGACACTGCAACGGCAGTGTACCATCAGGGCCAGTGACACTGCCCAAGACACACACAGTAGTGACATCCCTGGCAGCAGCAGTCATGGTTCAGTGGCAAGCAAGCGAAAAGAGAAGGGTGTTGGTGGCAGATCAAAGCAAAAGTCTAAGCAGACCCCGACTGAAGTTGCAAAGACGGCTGCAGCTGTGCTTATGACTGTTTCTGGGGCTGCCGAAGCAGGCAGCACTCCCATGAGCAGCAGCACAGCATCCAGCGACCCTGGTACCAGAACTGGTGCAAACACCAGCAAATCAACTAAGCTAGCTGAAGTGCTTGATATAGCAGCCTTGCTGTTGTTGACTGGTATGCTGCTGCTGCCATTGTGGAGCACTGTGTGTCTCCTGTGGCGGCGTGCAATGCGTCGGCGAGCAGCGATCACGGAGCCAGCAAGAAAAATCAAGCAAGCACTGTTTTCTGCTACGCTTGGGAGTGCTATGCGCAGCATGAGCAGCACCAGTAGCAGAGACAATGTCAGTGACTGCTCTTCTGGTGCTGTTGCAGCAGCTGCAGCCGGGTCAAGCAGTGGCTCTTCATCTGCTGCTGGTCAAACAACAGCAGGAGTCAAGAAAGGCAAAGCGTCCCTTGGCACCTTGGGCCGGCAGCGGAAAGCACCAGTCAACCAGCAGAAAAGCAACACAGCGACGGCGGCAGTTGCCAAGCCCAAGGTCTTGATTCCAATGACGGTGAGCTGTGACGATTCCGACCAGGCACCTGCAGGCTGTGAAGAACAGCAACAACTCAAGCCTGATGTGGTGCCAAATGATCAACTTCCACATGACTCAGTTATGCCACCTGGCCAAGCACGCAGTAGCAGTGATCCAGGTACTGCAGCTCTATCAAGTGTCCCGCCACAGACCACTACAGCTTGTGCAGCATCAAACAGAATCAAACCCAATACCGCAGCGATTTACAGGAGCACTAGTGACGTTGTAAAATCAGTAAGCAAGTCCAACAAGCGCAATAAGCAGCAGGCGTCCAGTGCAGTTGGCGGTGATTCAGGGGTTAGCAGTGCTATTGATGCACCTTCTCTGGGGGCCCTGTACAACAGCAGTGACCAAAAAACTCATCCTGGTTCTGTTGCGACCGCTAGCAGCAAGTCCGATCTGTCCATGACCAGCTCAGTACCACAGCAGCAGACTGTGACAGCTGTGGATGATCGCCCAGAGCCCAGCAGTAAGCATGTGGTGCCAACACCGACCGAGTCTGCCAGCTGTGCCGCCGACAATGCAGCCAGCAATACATCAGCAGGTTCCAACACTAGTGTCAGTATACCAGCACAAACTGCGAGTAAGAGGCGCACAACTGGCAGTAGATCTGTGGCTACCAGTGCTACAGCAGTCAAGTCCCACAAGGATGCCTCACAAACCCCAACAGCACACAACCAGATCAAGACAACATCAGCCAGTAGCACCAGCAGAAGGCAGCTAGCTAACAGAGCTACCAGTCCAGTGAAGGCAGCTAGGAGCCGACCGAGAGCCAGCAAGTCTGCTGGTGGTGCTGTTGGTGGTACTGCTGCTGCTGCTGCTGCTGCTGCTGCTGCTGTTGACAGCTTCAACAGAGGCAAAAGGGGTGGCTTGCACGCTGCTCAGCGCACTGTGTCAGCTGGACCAACTAGTGGTCTGTACGAGCCGTTGTTGTTATCACCAGCGGAGTTGAGAGCTTTATCAGCGGATGATGCAGCACAGGCAGCCAGGGCATATGCAGCGCTGATCACGCCATACACCCCGTCTGCCTCTGCAGCAGCCACGCGGCCAGCAATCTATCAGCCGCCAGGTGCAAAGGATGGCAGCAGTAGCAACAGTGACAGCAGGCCTATTGAGGCTGATGCTGGGGATGTGCGTGGTGCTCAATTGCGGGGTATGGCTAAGAGCGATGCAGACAGCAAGGTACAGCAACTGAAGGCTGAGCTGGCGGCCAATCATGATGTTGATGATGTGATCTCTTGCGCACGAGATCAAGATCTGGGCGCTGATGCATCAGTGACAGATTTTGGAGCAGATGTGTCCCCGTATGCAACTGCTCTGCACATACCTGCAGATTCAGGGACACTTGGAGGTTCAGCGGACTTCGAGGACACTCCGCCAGCCTTGAGTGTCTGTTTCTCCAGCCCAGCTGCCTTAGCAAATGAGCACAGCATGGGCAGCAGCAGCAGTAACAGTAGCAGCCCCAAAGACTTGCCCTCACTGCAGAGTCAGCTGAGCAGCAGCTACAGCCTTGGACCCATCTGCAGTTCTGCTGAAGGCTCTGTGCCCGAAGCTTTCAATGCTGCTTATCTCAGCAGCAGCAGCAGCAGCATTTGCAGTGCAGCAGGTGCAGTCTGTGGACCTTTCAAGGTGTCTAATGCAGCATCTCTGCTGAGCGAGAGCAGTATGCCATCGTCTGGTATGTTAGCAGACACCAGTGCAGCATTTGCAGCGCAGTTGCCGCCGCCACCACCAACAACACCATCAACAGCTGCAAGTAGACCTATTACAGCAGCAACAGCCGACAGGTTTGGTGCTTCGAGTCCTGATGCACTTGAAGATGATGGGATGTTATCACCTGCAAGAGCATTATCTGGCACTTGTGGCTCAAAAGAGGCAGGTTTACCTTCTGCTGCTGCTTCTACTACTACTGCAATCGGTAGTGAGAGGCCTGAGATGACGCATGATACTGCCAGGTCAGATACCTTTGCACCTCAAGTTGAACACTTGAGTGTGCCTCAGCAAAATGGCACACAGCTGCTGTCAAGCTCATCCTCATCGGCTCGTGACGCAGAGCAGCAACTAAGTGCTCTTGCTGACGTTGCTACTGCTGATAACATTAGGAGCGTTGCCAGCCGTACTGCAAGTGGTGGCAGTTGGAGTAGTGGTAGTGTAGTAACACAGGGTGCAGGAGCACAGAATGCAGCAGTAGTGTTAGGATCTGGTGATGCGGAGATTCCCTTTCAACGTAGACAAAGTGTCTCAGGTCCAGTTTGCTGTTCTGGGCTGTCTGAGCAAATGGGCTTCATGACATCTGTTCCTCAGCAGCAGCAGGAGGCTGCAACTCACAGCATTCGAGCCATAGCACAAACCTTACTTCAGCAACCACTGCCTGGTGCTTCAGATGCTCAAGCAGTACAGCTATCCCCGGAGGCTGTTGCACAGATGGTCAGCAGATGGCATCAGCAGCAGCAACAGCAGCAACAACAGCAGCAGATGGT
The DNA here is from genome assembly GCA_001630525.1 of Coelastrella sp. M60. Classification (NCBI taxonomy): domain Eukaryota; kingdom Viridiplantae; phylum Chlorophyta; class Chlorophyceae; order Sphaeropleales; family Scenedesmaceae; genus Coelastrella; species Coelastrella sp. M60. Next base: position 5,773 of record LWCB01006423.1, on the reverse strand, counting down.
TGCGCGTGCTCAACAACAGCAGCAACAGCAGCAGCGGATGATGGCCAGTATACCACAGTCTGCTGCATGGCATGAGCAGCAAGCAGCACAGCAGGTGCTTCAAGTTCCAGCAGCGGCAATGCACGGAGGTGTGCAACAGGTGCAGCTGCCTGCAAGCATGCTGGCTCTCATGCAGGCATCGAAACACCAAGCTGCAGTGCACCAAGCTGCAGTACAGCAGCAGCAGCAGCAACATGCTCAGTCGCAGACGCTTCCTCAGCAGCAGCAGCAACAGAAGCTGATGCTCTTTGTGCCACAGCAATCAGGAGTGCAGCTGGTGTCACCAACAAACAACTCTTACACCGCTCTGTCACCACAACAACGTGCAGTAATGCTGAGCCCAGTAGCTGGAGTGCCAGCCATGCAGCTCATGCAGCAGCAGCAGCAGCAATCAGCAGTGTCTGCGCTGCCCTATGCACAACAAGTGCAGGGTGCATACCTTCAACAGCAGCAGCTGCAGGGCGTCCTGCAGGGTGGGTCTGTGCGAGTGGTGTATACTGCTGATGGCCAACTTCACGTGCAGCCGCATGCCATAGTAGCAAACGTCTCACAGGGAAACAACCACCACTACACTTCAGCGCCTATGGCCATGTCCATGCCTTCAGCTTCTGCTGCCGCCTTGTTGCCAAGTCACATGTCTACACCAGGTGGGTTGCATTTGCCCTCTGGAGTGCAGCAACAGCAGCAGCAGCAGCAGCTACTAGCGCTGATGCAACCAACGCAGCCTGGCATGCAGCAGGCAGTGCAGGGCGGCCACAGCCCGACTGGCTTTGACTGGTCAAGCCTTGCATCTGAACTCTCAGGTGGCCGAGTGAGCACGGTAGTAGATGCTGGCTCTGGTGAAGCAGCAGATCAGACTATGCTGCTGAGGGCTCTGGCAAGTAGCAGTGCTGTTGATGCTGCTGCTGGTGGTTCTTCTGTGGGAGGGACTAGTGTTGTATCTCAGTCGCAGCAGAGGCTGAGTGTGGTGGTGCCAGAGAGCGGATCTGCTGGTGAACAGCAAAAGAATGAGAGTGCAAGAATGGCTGCTGAGCTGGATGAGCTATTGCATCAGGTGAGTTGGCTGCTATCTGGTGATGTCACTGTACTTCCAGTGCTCAGATCTTAGGGTTTTTGGGAACATCAGTGTCATGCTGAATAGTTGTGACGATGTTGCCCATGCATGTCTCCTCTGATGTTGATCTGTTCCAATGCTGACATGTCTTCAACATCTATAAGCATGCACATGAGGCATCCATCTCGGAAGTGATGATGCAGAGCATGTCTCAGTGTCTCAATGTCTCATACATATATGGTGTAAATGCAGGCAAACCAGCAGCTTGGCTGGTCTGGGATCCCTCGACCTTCAGATGGTGATGGCGTGGCAGCTGGCAGGGACCACGGCAGCAAAGCTCCAACTGCACTGCCGGGCATGACCAGCAACTTCAATATGCCAGCACCTACCACTGCTGATGCATTGTTGTGCCAGGTTGGCACCTATGCATTGCAAGCAGATGCTCCTGAGTATCAGCCCAGTGTGTTGCATGCTGTTGGGTCCCAAGTCAGTGATACTGTTTGTGGTGGCACTGCGAGCAGTGAAGGCAAGAATGTTCGTTTGAAGAACTTGGAGGCGCTGCAGTTGCCAGATGGCTTCTGCTCTGGTGACTAACGAAAAAAGGGTGCTGCGGCATGTAAGGCTTTACATCTTCTAATGTTGACAAGGCATGACCCGTGCACCACTAAGGCTGTATCTCTGATGTCGTGAAGGCATGATCTGTGCACCAAGAGCGTAGCAGGCAAACAGCAACTTGGGGTTTGTAAGGCCGAGCCTTTTTGGACACTTTGTGATCAATACAGGGTTGAATGTTGCAGCAGTTGTTGTAATTGGGTGGTTGGCGTTGTGACTCAGTTGGATCTTTTACAATCTGCTGATGAGGTGCATGGTGCAGTTTGTACCATGGGTAGCTGAACGTTGAATACATGATGGATGCTTGGTCTTTTGAGTTGACAAGCAGCTGAGAACAAGGGGTTTTGCGAGGTTTAGGTACATATGTCCTTGTCAGATATATGAGCTATTGGCAAGATCATGCTTTCATTGTTAGTTCAACTGCTGGCTGTTTAGTCTAAGTAAAGAAGCTCTGTCGTTGATTGGTATGCCTCAATGTGACCGTCAGCTAAGTAGTAAGTTTGGTCTTATAAGCTTCGTACGTCAGCATGATCTGCTGTTTGTCCACTTCTAGCAGAGACAGCTTGTGGTTTGCAGCTCAGACAATTTGGTGTGGATACTGTAACACATGGTTCGACATACAAGTACGCCTGGTTGTTAGGGGTGTTGTTATATCCAGTGCCAGGTGTGGCAGTAATTTTGATACTATCAGTTGACTATACCAGTAGAACATCTGCAAGGTGGTGTATACCTGAATGTATCGTTTGCTGGTGACATTGATTCGTGTTGGTGTCCACTGGCCTTCTGGGATTGTCAAGCAACTTGCAGCTATGTTTGTATCAAACTCACAATGTTGTTTTGCCGTACAAGTTTTCCGATGATGTGTACTGTATTTGAAAGTCTGCTGGCATTTTTCTGGGTGCATGTGATGGTTCTGATAGCCACTGCTGATGGAGCATATCCTAATACTCCATGTTGTGCTGATGTCAGCTGCATGCCATATGTGCGCACATGAATGTCCTGAAGCTTGTGCAACGTTGTGCCGGCGTTTGGCCTGTCTCTTCCTAATGTTTCGGTACAGTATACCATGACACTCATCTTTGCCATGATGTTATTCATTTTCTGGCTGATTATGGCCGTCAGTTGCTGTTGTCTGCTCTGCGGGGAACATGGTGGTGCTACTTGCGTGCCTGAGTCCCGCACAGGGCGCCCAAGACCGGGCAGTGTTCGTGTTTGTGTGGTGGTGGTGTAGTTTACTGATGCTGCAAATTATGTTGAGCTAGCAGCTGGTCTGCTGTGTACCATATGGCAACTGGGGTGACAGGTGGTCCATGCCTGGAGATCTGGTTTTGATGCAACTCATACTGGCTTTACTAGCTTCACTGCAAATCATGCTAGCTACGTTGACATAATAGGCTCAACAGAACTACTATTCAATACACTGCTGCAAGGAGCCTGGCTACATAGTCGTTGATGCTGCTGCTGTGCTATTGACAGCCTATGCTGGTCTGCTGCTGTCTGCACATAATGTGAGGACGCTGGAGTACCTTTGATGATGCTTCTCATGCGACCTGTGCAAGCAAAGAATCAGCTGAGATTCTTGAGCTGATTACTGAGCATATTCATGCCTTTTGACAGCTGAGATAGCTGATGTCTTGTGCATATTCTCTCTACATCTTTTTATGTCACTTCTAGTACATGTTTGTAGATGTGCTGTATCGCAGTGCACATATCATGCTGATGTGAAGAACAGCTGTTGAGGAATTGTGTCAATACCAGCCAGTACTGTTGTTGATCTTTGCTTGTCGATAGGCAGTTGATGCAGGGGCTTGATTGCGGCGGATGCCTTTTCGGCAACATGGCTTTCTGATGGTCACTATTTCCGGGCATCCCGGTTTGATTTAGTGACTTGACGTGTACAACACAATCTTGGGCTGCTGAACCATTCAATCAAGGTTGATGCTGCTATGAGTTGTGTCGCCATATTGGTATAAGCAAGATTCCACGTATTAGAACTGCAGCCTTTATGCCCCAGGGTATGTGTGAGCAACACCTTTTGTCACTGATGACCGATCGCTGTTCTTGGTGTATTGCCAATGGATTTGTCAGCCAGGAGTCAGGCTCTGATTCATTGCAACATCATTAGCGAGCTAGGGGCGAGTTTCTCTTGGGAAGTACATTATGTTGTAAATGTTGTTGTATATTCATGGTGCTGCAGCGCATGCCGTGGTGAGGGTTTGCCAGATGCACTATTGTTGTCCTGTCATTTGCAATTGCAGTGTGAATACGACAGCATCAAAGGGAGGGTTTGCTTATTCATCACAGTGATCCTCGCTTGCATCACAAATCCTTTGGCAGACAGGCTTATCTTGATGTGCACTTGGTGTTCTACGTGGTTCACCGGTTGTTTGTAATGTACATGATACACCCATCAATCATAGCAGCATTGCCGCTCCTATAGGATAACAGAAGCAGGCTAACAATGCAGTGTGTTTATAGCGCTGGGCTGACAGAGGTCCAGCCTTGCATGCAGCATGTTTGGCCGACTCAGTGAAGTTCACAATGCCACGGTTATCTATAGATGTCAACAGCCTGTCAGCGTGCCATGTACTTTATAAGCCTTATATGGGTACCCCTAACGGTTCATGGGTACCCCTCCACTGGCAGCACTGCTGGCTCGCGTAGCAAGAGAGGCCAAGGGACCTTGAAGGTCCGACCACGAGTCATGAACCATTCATGAAATTCATCGGCCAACTCAGCCATCATGGCAGTGCTATGAATCCCTCGGGCAACACATTACATGCATATTCACACTGTGAACTAGGCTAGTTGGTAAGCTGGGCACTGCTGTATTCCATTGGCTGAGACAGCTGCATGTCAAGATGCTGCACCACGAGGTAGGGGTCTGTGTGACCTATGCTAGCCCCTCCAAACACTTCAAGCCCCCCAAAGTCACTGGTAACAATGCTAGCAGCACTCAACTTGCCCCTGCTGACGAGTCTGGCAACCACAGGGGGATGCCCGTCATAGGTGAGCATCTCTGGGATACTGAAGCTTGCCTCATCAACTTGATACTGCCCGTTGCATGAGCCCAACTCAGCTACATCTTGTGCACTGCTGCCTGCTGCGGTTGTAGCCCTCACATCAGCCTGTCTACTGCCGTGGGGTAGGTCATTGATGTTGTCCAGGTTGCCACTCTTGTTGCCAATGCTGCTGCTGTTATCTGTATCTGTGTAAGAACTCCTCCAAAACAGCCGACTGAGGCCTACTCCCGCCGGAGGTGGCGCTGCCAGGTCAATGTTCAGAGCCCCTACGTTGAACATCCTGCAGCCCAATCCATCTATAACAGCCCGCAGCGCTGCATGCAGCATCCTCTGAAATGCAGGACAGCAGATGTGTCGTCCTATCACGCACACTTCCATGTCCTTGTAGGGCGCTATGGATGCAAAACCCCATGCTGTATGTTGCAAACAAGTGCTAGTACCGTGAACTGCTGCTGCTGATGGAGCTGACCCTAGTGATGATGCTGGTGAGTCGTTGACTGCAGGTGTGCTGATCTGTCTGAGCAGCCCCAAGGCTGCATGAGCCCTCAGAAGGTCTGCATAGTAACATGCTGCATGATGTTGCTTGTAGGTGCTTGCTGCTAGCTGCAGACGCATCACAAATGGAACTGGTACATCTGTCAACATGACCTGCGGAAGTAACAAAAAAGGAGTATTGGCGATATTGCTACGCAGTGGCATCGTGAGCCACCTTTCTATCGTTCTTGTGGTACTGTCAAAGGCACTCAGTGCACTAGGTTAGATGGGTTGAGGTCAAGCTGCTGTACTTACACTCGAACACTGCACCTCAGGACACTCGATCATCAGGTAAAGATCAACCGTACTTCAATCTACTGTACTAAAGGTCAGAGTTCAAGAGTGTGTTACTAACCATTGAAGCAGCTCGTCAGCAAGAGATGGAGTGGTAAGCATGCACCACGTTGCTGCCCCTATCAGTGTTGTGCAACTGCTCCTTGGCAGAGACAGTGATGTAGATTCTGCAGAAACACGCGCAGACACACCTGGGCATGTCCATGGTATTGTGAAG
>LWCB01006418.1:0-16225 GCA_001630525.1 Coelastrella sp. M60 | reverse complement strand
CGCCTTCTCAGACAGCAGAAATTGAAATCCATATGGTTGCTCCACTGAAATCTGGACAGCCCGACATTCAGGGTAAGGCATACATGCCTGTTATGTCTATCCTTCAAACTGGGGTAGAGCGTTGTGCAACAGCTAACTGCACAGCCGCTGCACACTGAGCGGCTCCGAGCTTTGGCAAACACATCCATACCCTGGAGAATCCACATTTACCGACTATACTACTAATTCTTGGCGAGAGTTGCATTGGCAGCAGATATGGCGCAGCCTACGTTAGGCGCGTGTAGGGTGGTGGTGCCTTGGGAGCAGCAGTTGCTTGTCTTGATCAGCCAGCATCCAATTCATTTTACTCCACGAGCCAATTCTCTTTCACAATGCAGCACACAACCTTGCTCAAAGCAACTTATTCAGAAAGATGTATTTTTGAAGCACGGTCAACACACAGACACACACCCTGGTCCACAGGGCTTGCCTGTATGCTCTGTCTTTGGGTGCTTGTATGCAAGGCTTGCCATAAGCTGGGACGGCCCCACAGGTGCTGCGCTGTGCCAGCAGTACATTGTAGCAAGGCTTCCACATGCCATGGCTGCTGCTGTTGGTCTGCTTCAAGACATCATATCATATGATGTACCTGGCTTCATTGAAGTGACTGCATCAACTACTGCAGCTTCTTTGCTCACAGATCAGTCTGCAACAGACGCATGCGGCCTAGGTCAAGGCATTCGCACAGGATATCCACACTTGAAAAGCCGCTTGCCACGCTGTTGTTTTGATGGCCAGAACCAGTGCTGGGTTTCAAGTGCCGCTGCCCTCCTGGAGGGCCTCTGCTTATGGCTGCTGTGTATGGGTGTGGCCAAGCTTTGTGAAGACACAAGGCTACGAGGCTACATTCTGCAGTCTCATGTCTGCCCATCTATCACCGTGCCCAGTCTACCAGCTCATGTCAGGCTGTGTCCCTGTGCTTGCTTGCCGCTGTTTGTTGGAGTGTTTGTATTCATGCTTTTGGCCCTCTTCAATGCTTGTGCATAGGCATCACTGTTGACCTGCTACAGGCTGCCGTAAGCAAGCTGTACCTGGGTACACCAGTGCTGTGTTCACCTGTGCTTGTGGACCCAAGAGTTTCCTCGCTGTCGAGTTGTCACGCAAGTCCCTCCTTACAAGCTCGTGTGCATGTCAACCTCGTGTGCTCCCCTACACTATGCATCTCCAATTGAATAAATGACACATGTTCCATTTGCATATGTTTGGAGTGTTACCAAATGCAAAAGCACTTGCAGCAAAAATCACCTAAACAAGCCTGGCATGCACCATCATCCCCGTCTGACTTGTTATGCCAGATCATATACCATCAGTGCATTGCACACTAGTTGACTTCATTTTTGAGTGCATCCAATTCTCCAAGACACTTGTTTAATCCACCCTCAAGCGCACTACATACGTCATATGGTGTAGCTGGCATGTGAGGAGAAACAATCACTTTATTGCACGTGCTGGGCAGCAGCAGCAGAGAGTGCTCTGGAACCTACGTTTGATATATCAGGCCATTGTACCTGTGTGCCATGCCTGAATAGTCATTGTTACGTCGCTGACATCACGTCCTGAAAGATACATCCTTTCCCTCACAGCTGCAGCCGTGATGCAGCGAAGTGTGCATAATGCCCACTGGGCCATCGGCACCCAGCATTTCAGCCCAAACTAAGTAGAGATTAACCGGGTGATTATCTTCATCCTCTTGCAGGTGTATACAACTGAGCATGTTCAAATCATGAGTGTCCGCTGGTTATGTGTTACAACCGAACCTTGCCGTGCTTTGGATGCCGAACTGCGACTTAGCAGCATGCAGTGCGTAGAAAGTATACTTTCAGTGTTCTTGCATGTTGCAGGTTCTTGCTTGAAGTGATATACACAAGCACGCGTGCAATCAGTGAGCAGGCTGCGATCATTGTACGCGCCTTTCCCAAACTGTGCCGCTGAAGCGTTCAACAGCCGATCAGCGCCGTGTTACTGTCTCCTTGAAATTCAATGTCACAACCAAAGGCTAAGAACGAGACTTTCCGGTGCGAAGCTTCTTATGCATGGCCTGCTGGCAACTGCTTGAGCACGCTGCTTATCAAATGATGTTATTCAGGGACACTACCAAAAAGAGAGATGTTCGGCAAGCCAACATTGAAGCAGCTAAGGCAGTAGCTGATGCGGTCAGGACCAGCTTGGGGCCACGAGGAATGGACAAGATGGTATGTCGTGCAATGTACTTGGTATTTTAAAACAGCTTGTTAGTAGGTCCATAGCAAAAGCAGCACCTTCTGCACGACCAGCAATACAGTTGCCCGCCATCACCCACACGCTGGCTCGCCTGGATCGCAGGTGGCTGCAGCAGGCGGTGAGGTCATCATCACCAACGATGGGGCGACTATCTTGAACAAAATGACCGTTACTCACCCTGCAGCCAAGATGCTGGTAGAACTAGCAAAGTCACAGGTAAACCTCCACCAACCTCTGGCCCATTGCGATTCACCCAAGGAAGAGATTGATGATGCATACATCCAACTCAATGATGATGCCTGCAATATCCGATACCGCCCACAATCAGTTAATCTGTCGAGCGTATGGGATGGCACAGCTTTCAGACATCAGCAGACCAATCCTTGACGCAACAGCAGCCATACATGTGGCAAGACCCACCCTGCTTCTCGCTGTTGCTTCATCAGGCACTCATGTGCAGTTGAGGATTGGCTGAATAGGCTGGTATTGTGTTGTACTATGTCACAGGATGTTGTAGCCGGCGATGGCACGACCTCAGTGGTGGTGATCTGTGGTGCATTGCTCAAGAAATGCCAGGAGCTTCTTGAGAAGGGAATCCACCCCACAGTTATCAGTGACAGCTTCAACCTAGCAGCGAATAAGGCTTGTGAGGTGAGCAGCGGAGGACATGCAAGGAGCACGTTTACAGACTTGGCAAGTGCGTCAAGCCAGCGGTGAATCATCTCAGCTGCTGGCCAATGTGTGGGCGACCTCAGCAATCTTGCAGGTTGTGCACAACTCTGCAACACCCATTAGTACCGAGGTCATCAAGCACAGTACTGTTTGCAGCCTGTTGTGCCCTGCCGGTCTAAACACTGCATCATGATGTGCTACCATGCCGCCCTGCTTTAGATCCTGGAATCTGTGGCAATACCCGTCAATCTGGAGGACAAGGAGTCACTGATAAGAGCAGCAAACACGTGAGCAGTCGGCGCACAGCAGCAGCATGTCAGCAACAGCGGGTGTTGTCTGCAGCCTGCATCACAAGTCCCTTGCACAAGTGCACAGCACACAGCAGCAGCCGCTACAGCTCTGTATGGCATGTAGCTGATTTCTTGGACAGCTAAGTGCACTTAGCTGTCCTTTCCCACTTGTGTGTTGTGCATTGACCTCCACATGCTACAAGTCCACCTCACCTGGTCAAAAGGGATTGTGGTGGTAAAAGTTGTCCCATCATCTGATGTCCTGCAGGTCACTCAGCAGCAAGGTCGTATCACAGCACTCTTCATTCATGTCGCCTATGGCTGTGGAATCAGTGCTGCGAGTGATGGACCCACAGAGACCAGAACTGTGAGTATGTCCTCTGCACTGGTCTTTACAAGCACTCCTGCAACTCCTGTGTTGTTGAGTATCATATGACGCAGTAAGAGCACCGGTCAGACAGCCTTGGTAGTGACAACTGTGACAATGAAGCTTGCAGCCAAGTATCCACCCAGCTGCAGCTTGTGTGGTGTCCAGTACGAGCTGCAGCGGCACTTTCTTTTGCAATCAGCCAGTCAGCCAGTAGTGCCAGTTGCCCAACAGCACAGTATGTCATATGCCTGGGGCAATAGAGGGTGCAATCACGTCATGTCCTGCTGCAGGCTGGACTTGCGCGACATTCGTGTCGTCTGCAAGGTTGGCGGCACCATTGATGATAGTGAGCTTGTCACAGGTTGTGTGTTTGATCAAAAGGTATGTCAGCCGCTGCTAGTGCTGAATCACACATGGTTGGCTGCTGCAAGGCAGAAGATGCTGGGCGGCAGCTTGTCTTCTGCATATCAGTGCAGCATTCTCATGTGGGGCAGGCAATGCTGCACATGCAAGTATAAGTGTTGGTGTTACACAATCTGTGGACAGAGACGATATTGATTTTGCGCTTGTCAGCTTATGTTTGCTTCGCACTATCATGTTGCTCTGCAGGCAGCAAAAGCAGCAGGTGGCCCAACACGGGTAGAAAAGGCCAAGATCGGGCTGATCCAATTTCACCTTTCGCCACCCAAAGCAGATCTAGAGAACAATGTCATCATCAGTGATTATGCACAGGTAGTTCACCAATGTCTGCAACACTCCCATGACTCATGTTCTCCTGCAGCTTCCTTATCAGAATGGCATCGTGGACCAGCAGCAAACAGTTATACACATGTCACCTGCCTCAAGCCTCCTTGTCGTACATGCCATGGCTGGTTGACATGTCATTATACTGTGTGACAGGGTACAGGATAGTCAATTTGCTAAAGCTCGACAGGTTTGCGCGACCTGCCAAGTAGCACTGCTGTGCTTGTCTGGTCCTGCAGATGGATCGTGTGTACAAGGAGGAGCGCAATCATATTCTCAGCATGGTGAAGAAGATCAAAGCCACTGGCTGCAATGTCTTGCTGATTCAGAAGAGTATTCTGAGGGATGCAGTTACCGACCTGAGCTTGCATTATCTGGTAAGGTGGTTCCTGACCAGACTTGCAACCTGAGAAAGACTGCTGAGAATGTTGATTTTCTCTGTGTGCATCAGTGTGGTTGTCAACCTGCATGCATGCCAAAGCCATATTGATCTCCATCAACATTGAGTTGAACTGCATGATGGAGGGCAGGCTGACGTGTGATATGCTTCTGCCACAGGCCAAGGCCAAGATCATGGTGATACGTGACATAGAGCGCGAGGACATTGAGTTCATCAGCAAAACCCTTGGCTGCTTGCCCATAGCGCACATAGACCATATGAGGCCTGAGAAGCTGGGAAGTGCAGATCTAGTTGAAGAAGTAGAGGTACGGTGAAATCCTTATCTCAATGTTGGGGAAAACCGCATGATTTTGAATTAGCACATGATGTTTGCTATGTGTTAATAAGGATCGTTGACTGAAGGGTGCAGATAGAGGGTGGAAGCCACTCTGAGCCATATCTGCTGCCTCATTGCAGCAGTATGTATGGGAGTAATATTCAGGAGTGCAAGGCCGTGTTGACTTCAGATTGGTGTGACACTCGTCTGCTGCTTTGCAGTGCGGCAAGGGCAAGGTTGTCAAGGTCTCGGGCATTGTCAACCAGGGCCGCACAGCCACAGTTCTGTTGAGGGGTAGCAACAAGCTGGTGCTTGAGGAGGCAGAGCGGTCCTTGCATGATGCCTTGTGTGTTATTAGGTGCCTGGTGCAAAAACGGTTCCTGATAACTGGAGGTGCCAGCCCAGAGGTTGAGGTGTCCTACCAGCTGAGCAAGTGGAGCAAGACTCTGCAGGTGATGCCGCAACTTCAAGTTGCGCAGATGTGTTGCTTGAAGCCAAAGCCAGCACCGAACTACCCGCTTGCCTATGATGATTGCTGATGTAAGCAAGAAATGAGCAGTGCGTCACTGCATGTGAGGGTTTGTGTGGCAGTTCACACAGTGGGAACCTTTGGTCAACCAACCGGCTGTTCATGTCGTCAATTGCAGGGCATGGAGAGCTACTGTGTAAGGTCATTTGCTGAGGCGCTTGAAGTCATCCCTTACACACTAGCAGAGAATGCAGGTCTAAACCCCATTCAAATCGTAACAGAGCTGCGCAACCTGCATGCAGCTGGCGATGGGGCGTACTATGGCATCAATGTGAAGAAGGTAGGTTTGATTGAGGAACTGTGTTGATGCCTGTCAGGCCATTGGTCTAAGCCCAGCAATCTAATCTTTTGTAAATCAGGAGGTAGGTTCGAGATTTCCAAAGGGACTTTCACAGTATGCAGCAGTTATCCTACATCAGGGTTGGGGTGTGTCCTGCAGAATCAAGCCTGCTTTTGGCATGTGTTGTATTTGGACATTCCTACACTGATGTTTTGTTGTTAGACACTTTGCTGCTGTATCCCAGAATGTCTCGACAGACGTGTCCTCAACTGCCCACTGTACATGCCATCTGTGACACACCTGGCCTGCTGTCTTGTCTGCTGCACTTGTAGGGCTCTGTGACAGACATGCGGGAAGAGAAGGTGGTTCAGCCGCTGCTGGTGACGTCTAGTGCGCTCACACTGGCAACAGAGTGTGTACGAATGATACTCAAGGTGAGTTTGTTAATTGTGTGCCTCATGCATGTCATTAGGTTGAATGCTGGTTGCTTGGACATGCGAGGTGTAGGCAGTGGATCATGGGCTTGTACACATTTCAGGACGGTGGCAGGTTGCTGCTTCTTGGTATGGTACACAAGCCTGCAGAACCTTGCTGCATGGTTATATGTTTGCTTTCTGCTGTGTGCTTGCTGCCCTCCTGTCCACATATTGCCCATAACAGCAAGTGTGATTAATAATTGCTGATCATATGGCTCCTACATTCTTGCGCTGCAGATTGATGACATTGTGCCGGTCCGATGATAAGCAGATCTAGATCATTGTAGCAGTAAGAACAAGTCATCAAGCTGCCTGCAGCTCCTGCACCAGGAGCAGGTCTGTAATAGAGACAAGGAGTGCACATGGTTGTTGCAATATCAGTACTTAATGATGGGGTCCTACACGTTGCATGGGCAAGCGTGTCACGTCATCTTGGGCTCTGTAAAGTTGTGTAGCAGTGATCCACAGTAAGCAAGTGTATTGCCCACCATGCATCAGCCATAGCAGCAATGCCAACGACCCTGCGTCCCATTGCAGTAGTAGTAGAGACATCCACTCCGGCCACGAGGCCCATTGCAGAAGCGGACATTTCATGCAGTGAAAAGAAGGGAAAGTTGGCTTGTGCAGCGAATTTGGCTCATGCAGTGTGCAACTACATAAAAACACTTTCCAAGTCTCTAACGCGACCAACTATGTGACCAAATATGTTGGTCTGTTGAGTATGTTACAGTCAGCTGCTCCATGGTAGCATGAAGCTGGGACACTCATACGGTATGAGCCATACCCACATATCTGGCAACAAGACAGCCTTGATGACATGTGAAAGAAAGTTTGGCTCATGCAGCAAAGTGAAAGCAATGCTGATGTATGAAAAGCAATTGCTGCTCCTAAGGGGCCGCCAGCCGAGAAAAGAAGCTGGGACATGTAGCAAGCTCTGAACCCTCTGCAGCTGTTCTCTTGATGACATGTTGCAACCTAGCCAGCAAATACACTTTGGGCGCTTTTGGTTGTCCAGTATGTATAAGAAAGATAGCAAGCACGCAAAAAGCATAACATGAAACATGCACAACAGGAGTATGTCAAGACTGGTTGCTGGCAGTGTCTGTAAGAATATGTCTCAACAGGTGGTATAGAGTATGTGCTGAAAAAAAAGCCCAAGGAGTTGCTGAGCCACACTTGGCAGCTATTAGTCACTGGTCAGTGCAGGATCCAGGGAGGTTCAACTTGAATAGTAACAGGTCTGATGCTCTGAGAGACAGGCTGTGATCCTGGGCCAACCTCCCCCGCCCTGTACATCAATTCAATTGAGGGCCACCATACACCTAGCTCTTAGGTGCTTTGTTCCGGCAAAGCACACTTGCTTACTTCAAGTCATACTGCTTATAGTCCGTGTCACATCACGTGTCTGTCACACATCAAAGCCCACTGCTGCAAGATACTCCCTGTATATGTCAACACCGCTGTTGGCCCCAAGTCCAATAGGAGCTCTTAGGATGTGGTCTGGGATGTTGAACGCGCTGACAAGTGGCAAAGCAGCACTTCGTAGCTCGCTGCACAGGGACACAATTAGCCGCTGGATGGCCTTGGCCTGCATCAATACAAGCAAACGATCAGTGATGCATCACATTCATCACACCTGTCCATCAGCAGATCCTGCTCATGGTTGCTATGCTTAAGCCTTCCGATGTTTGACACATGCTGCACCGACTGCAATCTGTGTCATTGTTTTTCTGACCAACTGCACAGGAGTTGTGCTGCATTGAGCACACAAGCTGTTGCAGGACTGCCTTGTCACCTTGGCTGGGGCCACAAACTCCTCATTCCTGAACATCATGTCCCTCTCAATGCAGCGCAACGCGTACAAGTCGCACATTGCCTTCAAGGCACGCCGGCAATCTGGGTCAACACAGCCCTCTACTGCTGCCTGGAATGACCCCAGAGCTACACTCTCTACATGAGCCTGCAGGCAGGAGGAAGGGAGGGGGGGTGATGTGAAGCAAGATGACATTGAAATTTGTGGCAGTGAGAGGACAAAGGTAACAGAAGTAAACATGTGTAGGGGCCAGCCACTTGAGAGACACTCGCATCATCAATACCAACAGCAGCGGACTGAAACATGTGTAGGTGGTGAGCATGACAGTCCAGGGGTCTCGTGCCCTGTATGGCAACTATAAGCAGTAGAGTGGCTGGCAGGCGAGAATGACCAGAGCCCCGACCAAGAAGGCCGACAAGATCACAGGCACTGATTCTCAAACCTCTCTACCTACCTTTGCCAGGGCCAGGATGTGATTGAGACAGGCATTCCAGGCGTAGAAGTCTCCGACCTTGCTCCTCTGATTGCGCAACCTGAGCTGTAGGGTGAACAGCAAACGTGCCACTCTGTACCTTAGAGCTCCTTTGAGGAAGGCTGGGTCCCGGAGATGACGTATGTCTGTCTCATGCGTCACAAGGGGGTTGTGGGGCAAAGCACCCTGCAGACGAGGAGTGTTTCAAACATTGGATGCGTCGACCCTTGCATGCCCCAACCCAACTCATAAGGCAAAACAGCTGATACCTGCTTTCTCTGCCAACAGTTCACCGCACAAGTTGCTTGTATGTCATAGGCGGTTCTCGTGGTAGCTGCTGGTTTGTTCAGGTGATGCGTCTCTTTGAGCAAACCAAAAGGAGGATGTTATGATGATGTTGGGCTTGTGCTGCAATTTGTATACAGTACAACAGCAGCTACTGTTGTATCATGTTGCCAACCGTCATCCAGCCCTGGCGCTGTCACTCCTTGGCAGCTCACCCCGATGTACTGCTTCAAGTAGTCCACTGTGCTGCTGATTGGGGCACCTTTGAACTTGGCTCGGTAGCCTTTCAATAGCGTACCAGTAACCTGCACAGTAAGCAGCAATGCATAAGTATAAAGTATGTATTCACCGTTTGTATGTCGCACACATGATGCCCTCGACGCAAACGCATCCTAGCCAAGAGTTGACCACGTAATCCGACGGCAGCGGACATTGTAAAGCAATACCAGGCACATGCAGCATTGGATCACACGATAGACTGCCTGAGCTCTCTCCACATGAGTACTCCCACCCCACCTGCTGCAGCAGCACTGTGTTGTCACCCTCAAAAGTCTGGAATATGTCATGGTCACTCCTCATCTGCCCTAGTCTGTTAATGGCAGCATATCCATGACCACCACATGACTCACGACACACTGACAAAGCATCCTGAGTGAAGGCTGTCACATACGCCTTCAAACCAGCACTGCAGGATAAGAACACAACGGGAACAGCATTACCATGATGTTCATTTGCAACCAAAACAGCCCATATGTTGCTTCGTACCTAAGTCCTTGCTGCAAGCATCAAGCAGCTAATCTATTGCAGTTGAAGCCAGGGCTGTAGAGGTCTGGTAAAGCTCTGCAAGGACCTGCATGTGCTCTGCATGGTAAATGGATACACTACTTTGATTGCTGCTTTGCCTTACTGACCTGAGTGCGTGCACTTCTTCAACTAGCAGAGCATCTTTGGTGCGCTTCATCTCACAGTACAACCCAACCTGCACGCAAGACGCATGGACAGTTTTTCGAATGTCTCACACTCCAGAAGTTAAGTCACATGCAGTGCTGCTTGCGACAATCCTGCTGAGCTGCTCAGGATGCTAATGGGCTGTGATACTGGTCAACACTGAATGCCATCAGTACCCTGCTGACTTACACACATATTCCATCAACGGTGCAGACCATGGGTGCGACATAATTCTCAAGGCCCCCAGCACTAAGGTTCATTCACAAAGGCATTCGTAAATCAGCACAATCCATGCCTTGCTTGTACATGTCCCACCATCTCTATTGCAAGACTCGCAAGCAGTGGCTGCTGTTGTCCAACACGTCTTCTGAGAAGGTGTCTATCTACTCACCAGATGGTCCTTGGCAAAGTGCATGCAATAGGCAGTGGCCAGGATAGGAAGAAGCTTCAACTGAGTACTCTGGTAGTCCAGAACTGACACCTGCAGAAGATTTAAGTGACAACCGTGAGGCTATGTATACAAAAACAAATGGAGCACAACACAGGGCATGTTGTGGACTTGTTATCCGCATGTTTTGAATATAGTTGACCAGGCCATTATGAGCCATGTTGCACAGCTAAGCAATGAGCTGCACATCCTGCAGTAGAATTTCAGCTGATGTTGTGTTGTGAAGACCACATACGAGACCAGTAGCATCTGCTGGCACACGCAACCAGCACGAAGCCACAAGTTGCAACATCATGGCTGCTGGATCTGTAAGCTGCTCACCTCTGCTGCATCTGGTGGGCCAAATTGCTGTCTGCCTGCACTGTATCTTATGGCAATAGTGATGGCTCCCTTGAGCACACCCACACTGCCACAAGTGAGACCCACACGCCCGCCTGTCAGCTCACCAAGGGTGGCAGCAAAGCGGCGACCCTGCAGGCAATGAGGCACAGGACAGCACACATCTGCTGGATGTGGTGACAGCATACACCTTTGGCGCGACAAGCTGTAGCAATTTAGGTATATTCAGTGACAACGCAGCAGGCACTGGCAGACATGCAAAGCTCTTCCCTTATGCAGGCACCTAATGGTGACGGCAGGGGGTGCGAGTGTGCAAGTGGGGCTGTCATCATGCACATACCTCGTTTGTAAGGGGGCTGCTGTATGTTCCGCTCTTGTCTACTGTGGCAAAACGGTCCAGGAGGTTAACCCGAGGGAGTCGGACATGGCTGAAACGAATGGCACCATTGTCCACTCCATTCAAACCAACCTGGCAGTACACATCATGACCCCAGACTGTTGTAACTCAACTGCTGCAGGACAACAGTCCTGCAGTCTAGGTGGCACACTTCTGGCATTGACATGACGAACTGTATTATCTGATTAGGCAAGCAGACAGATTACAGATGCTGCATTATCAGATGCCAGCATAAGCAGCCAGCCGGTGAGTTTAATAGATGCTTGCTCGCCTTGTATCCACAATCATGAATCTCCACTCCTGGTAGGCAGCGACCCGCTTCATCCCTCAAAGGGACAATAAAAGCGTGGACACCGTGATCAACCAGACCACCTTGACCTGTGCAGCACATGTTATGCATAATCATATAAGACAGTAGTACGGCAACATGCAGAACAACGCTGGTGCCGCATGTATGCAGGTGCACATTGCTCATCAACAGAGCGATCACCAAGTGTGCTGTTGTCACAGCATGCCCAGGCAGACTTCCTTACCTGTCTGTGCTGGCACCTTGAGGCGTGCAAAGACAGTAGCTGCTTTTCCATCTTCAGCTGCATTGCCGATCCACCACTTGATTGCCCCTTCCTCAGGTGTGTTGATGACCCACTCATCTGTCAGAACATCAAGCACCGCCTCAGTCTGAAGTGCAGCAACCTGGTGAAGCAGACAGCAGACCTGTGCTTTAGGTGGTATCCTTTAGCTGCTTGATACATACTATGTTCACGATGGGCAGCTGTAGCGGCTATACCAGAGGCCATACTGGCTGCATGCAGTCTGGTGCATTGAAAGCAAGGGCTGCATCAGTCGGTGGGCTGACAAGCTGCACAAGGAGTCCTCCTGGTTGACTGCTGTGCTCACATTGCTGCCATGCTTCAGTTCTGTCATGGCAAAGCATCCAGGAAGTCTGAAGGTCCCAATGTCGTCAAAGTATGCCCTTCTGTGTTGCTCAGTCCCCAGATTGAGCACACTGCCACCCCATAGACTGAACTGCACTCCAGACTTCACCATCAACGACAAGTCAACCATTGACATGCACTCTGCTAGATAGAAGTACTTCTTGTAGTCCCGGTCAAAGAAGCTAAGAGGATTGATGCCAGAATCAAGTAGAGCCCGTAGCTGGGAACGAACAAGGGCTCGGTGCTCCTCTGTAGTCATAGAATAATGCGTATGCGGGCAGGTGGGGTGCAGGAAGCTAGCATGCTATCATAAGGTATGCCCAGCAACTCTGATGAAGAACCCAGTGAAGGGGTGTCGATTGCTCCTTGTGCCAGCAACACGTCATCAATTTCAACAATCTTGGCAACTACTATGAGATCAACACACACCTAGCATCTCACACATGTTCATGAATGCCAAGGAACTGTCGCATGTACGTGCTCACCCTTGGTCATCTCTGGGTCAGGTAGCAGCTCCGGCTTGAATTTGAAAAGGTCGTACACCTGACGCTTCATCTCACGTAGATCATCCAGATATGTTTCCAGGATATATGGATCAAAGCGCGGCAGGGACCTGACTGCCGTGGCTGAACAAGGAGCAGCTGAAAGTGCTGCAGTTTGCTGCTCTGGACCATTCTCTGGGGATAGCTGCCTTGCCAGCACCTGGATGCGATGATTTCCGGTCCGCATGATTGTGCTAGTGTCACTGCAACAACCCTATGATGACTGCTTTGTGCCGCAAGCAACAAAGCTGTGGCTTTCGGAACTATGAGGCACGCCTGCTTGACCCTTGCATAGTCACTTGTGATGCCCTAGCTATAAGACAATATGCACTTGATGCAGCAAAGTGGCCATCATACGTGCAAGTCCCTGCTCTTTGCTTGTTACGAACACAACCGCAGGCTGACGTGTGTCACACCGAACAGCAACACGTGCGCTCAATCGGCTTCGGGTATCCTGCAGCCAGCGTAATGCCATTGATTAGGCCCTTGATAAAAATGAGTGGTGTTGTGCCTATATCACCAGATCTTCCCGGATTCCGGACCCCCCTTTTTTAAAGCTTCAGGCGACCTCATCTTGAGCGCTCTTTCCCATAAACCTCTGGCTTCTTCTTCAACGGCCCGGGTAAGCGGTCGTGAATTGCTGACCAAAGACAGCTGTTTCATACTTCACACCCTACTTGCTATGTTTCTTATACACCTACTCAATTCTCAAGACTGACTGTCAACATCAGCGCACCAGCTTCATCAAGCCCACAGATACACACCATGAAGTGAAGTTGCTCACCTGTTGTACGGAGCCGTCTCGCTGTGTGTGCTGGCTACGGCAGAGCAGATGACTTGGGTGGGCGGCATCAGCATTGCCTGATATGCAGCTACCTTGAGCATCGAAAGGTGTTGTAAAATGCAAAATGCACCATATCATCCAGGGTAATATCCTGGTACCTTTGCAAGCTTCCTTGCTTCGTTGCTTGCCCCGGGCTCATCATACCCGAATGTGCCACTCTCAACTTGGAGCTGGGCACGCGACTGAGTTGCGGTAAGCATACCCATACCCGACTGTGTATAGTGGATTAGACGTACATTCTAAGAAAAGAAAGATCTTGTCCAGATAATTTGTTTGTTGTGCCTAGATGATTGCAACATAAAAACATCTGCAGACCCCAGCTGGGTTGCGACTATTTGGGCAAGCACACCTGTGATTGCTGCTCCGAGTCGTAACCTTGGCCGTCTGTCCTGTGTTTTGACATCAGATTTTGCCGTCTGTCCTGTGTTTTGACATCAGGTGTTTTTCAGCTGCATTGTTCAGCAGCACTTTACAGAACTGGTCATCAGTGAGGCTTTATCATCGCCAAGCATATTGTTGAGGTCAGGGTGTGGTTTCAACCTTCAGGTAGTGGCTTACTCACCAGTTGTGAGTGGCACATTGCTGGTTGTGAGTCTTCCATGCTGCAGAGATGGTCCCCCTTTCGGTATCTCACAACTACTGTCCTCATGGCATTAGGCCTTGGGGCAAGGTTAGGGCTTGGTTTGACCCTGTAGGTATTGCACAGTACCCACTCATGAGTGGCACATGCCTGGTTGCTGGCGTCGTCATGCTCCACCTGCTGCTTTCCAGCTTCTCATAATGCTGAGTACGGTTGCAAGTCGTGTCGTGCGTTCCAGTCTATCATCATTTCCATCACCCATTGCTGTTGTACATCAGTTTCTTCAAAGCATGCATGCCAGATGTTGCTTTGTTACAACATACTCGGCTTGGCAGCTGGTTGCCGTATGTCTGTTGTATTGCCAATCGCAGGTAGGACGATGGGGCCCAATGTTGCACCCGCTACTTGCCGTTGACATACATGGATGAAGGTTGCTGGTTGTTTTAGCTTGTGTATGTAATCATTGTAGGTTTTGTGCAGTGAAATGTTTTATATGGATACCCCCTGCTGAGTCCCTTCTGCCTGGAAGGCTTACCCAGAGGGTGGTTTTGCCTTGTGGTATGGCTGGCTCAGCCAGCCGATTGTATTCATCCCAAGGGCCTCGTGGCCGGAGTGGGTGTCACTACTACTACTACTACCACCCGGAGAAAACCCCGATTAGAGTGTGAATTATCACTACAACTTGAGGTTTGTAAACGAGGTCGTATGCAAGAGTGTACACTCCAAGTATGTGTGCAATAACACCACCATGATGGCAGCGTCTTCTGAACTAATAATTGATGATCAGGCTGATGGCACTGGTGGCTCCAAGATCACAGGCACTGCAGCCAGTTTGTTAGCCCAATGGGTTGGGCTACCATACATAAAACACTTTCAAAGTGGTAAACGCGTTGCTACCATGAAGACTCGGGAGTCAGACTCATCCTTGCACATGCTATTGTGAAGGACAAAGTGAAGCATACAGGTGATCAGGCTAATATCACTCATCGCACCTGATGCTACATGGCGACAGTGCATCACATGAGCTACATCTCTTTCACAGGTCAAAAGTATGCAGCCCACAATCCACGCAAGGGTCCATGACTTGCACGTAAATTAATAGTGTACTCGAATTACTGGTATTGTTGGCCACTGGACAACAGCCTAGGCTGTGAATCATACATACTGCAACCAGCAACAATACCAGGCCAGCTTCTGTCACATAAACAACGTGAGAGTCAATTCAACCCAACTTGTGTCGGTGCAGAAGGTGCTGGGGGAAAAAGCAGCACATCTTTGTCATCTGTAGAGCCACGAACCAACATACCATCTTTATAATAAGGCAGCATAGGACCTGATGTTGAATGCAGAAAGCTGTGGCAAGATGGCACATGCAGACCATCTGTGCACACTCAATGGCTGGGCACACGAATGACTGCCACAGTACCACTATGGCGACAAATCAAGACCAGACTTGTCCAGAGCACTGCCTGTTCAGTGAAGCACACTGCCTGGTGCATAACAAGCTTGCGGACACAGGCCTACGCACAAGACAGGCATACCATGATGCTTCTGCCATGCATGATACAAAGTAGCAGTGGCTGCTGCAGTCATAGAATACAGTATGTGATCAAAGCTACAATCAACATCTCATATTATGCTTATCAAGCTGCTGCTGCGTCAACTGAAGCCCAGGAACCGCAAGAGCTGATAATGCAGTCAGGTGCATCAACAACTTGGGATCTTTGGGCAATGAACTCGGTGACCCTGTATGCCTGGGTCAATGACACTGTATGCGTCGGTTCTTGGTGCAAGTCTGACAAGACAACAAAATATGCAGTTCACTGTTGGTGACCCAGCCAGGAGATGAAAACAATTCAGCCGACATCAGAAGCAGCTTCTGCAGTGAGCAAGAGGTCATGCTGGGCAACACAGACAAAATGTAAGGGCCTTTGATCTTGGACTGCAGGCAAACAAACAGCTCCTCATGACAGACAGCCACCATTAACGACAAACTAAACAGTTCTTGGTTGCAAGGTTACGGTACACACATGACACAGCAAGACAAAAAGCAGATTAACTGTAGCAGTGGGCCTGCCTTGCTTCTGCAACGCATCACAACTTGGAACACATACAGAGCAGGAGTTGCTGCATCACCCAGAACAGCACTCCTGGTCGGTATGCACCTAATGACAACAGCACTTGCTTGCTGAGATGCATCAACATCAACTTTGAGCTTCGATAGCACCTGCTGCCAATTCAACATGGAGGCAAGTGCATGCGTACTAAGAATGATACACAGCTCAG
>LWCB01006415.1:0-15282 GCA_001630525.1 Coelastrella sp. M60 | reverse complement strand
GAGTGTCCCAGTATGAGCAGTTCACCAGACGACCCCACATACCCAACCACTCAGCAGCCCACACCTAGGGCAGGGCAGACATACCGCAGGTCAACACATCAGACATGGAATCACAGAGGAACAGAGCACTGGCAACAAACCGGGGAGACAAATGGGTGATAGCAAGTTGACAAAGCGGCAGAGCCGAAACATGGCAAAGTGTGCAAAGTGTGCAGCTGGCTGTGATATGTGCTGTATGCATCCCCTGTAACACCTGTTGCAGCTTGAACAACTCCTGACACCAGTTTATCTCATGCTCACCTGAGCTGTTTGTGGCTCCACTTGTGGCAGCTGCTTGGTCGGGAAGAACAAGACCAGCCACCCCAGTGCCAGATGTGTAGATGTAGACATGGGGTCGCCAAACACCAGTGCAGGCCGCAGCAGGTCATAAATCTCAGCAGCAGCACCAGGAGGAAAGAAGCGCCGGGCACGAGCTACCATGGTGAACAGAGAGCCCTGTTGGACATGTTCAAGGAAGGTGCCTGCAGCAGCAAAGCAAGGACGCTGCCGTCAAGATGCAGTTCTGTGAATCCACCCCGCCCTGAATATCCTACCAACCAGAACCTCAACGTAGAAGGGGGATCAGAAGCCAGTTGCCTGGCAGCACTTTCATCAGTGTCCCCTGTTGTTGCTTCATTGGCTTTGCTTGCCCCATATTCCTGGTGCCAGCTAGCCAACAGGCAGAAAGCTGCTTTCCACTACAACGAGTGTACAACCCACACTGAGAGCGCCCATGCTGCCACTGCAGAACTGCTGTCAACAAGTCAGCTGCTGTTTGCCACTCACAGACACCTTACCCTTGAGATGTGGTGAAGGCTTGCCATACATCTGCTGCAGCATGTCATATATGGGCCGCCAAGGTATCTGCAGCCCCACATGCTGATTGTGTCTGTAATGACGCAGCACATGGTTTAACAGCTCACACACACGGACCTGCACACACAAAACAATAGTATAGCAACTGGTGAATGTAGTAACTTTCGTTGACTTGCTGCAAGATGATTTCAGCAGCAATCTCCGGTGTGAATTACAACCATCATATGGCAATACAGCCCACCATGCCAGACAGTGCTCTGGAGACAGGAGCTAACTGGGAGAAGCAGGGACGACCAGTCCCAGTCTCAACTTGACAACTGCCAGCGATACGGGTGTACATGCGATGCTCATGGCTGGAAAATACGCCATCATTGCTCACTGCTGAGCCTGCTGTTGCCTTTGTTGCATTGCTGCAAAGTCTGCTGGTGTGATTGTTGGGTTGTGTTCTCCCCTGCACCTCCACATCATCACTAGTCAACAGCACCACATCAAGCAGCTCAGAAACAAGGAGACGTACTGCTGAATACGGGAACACTGTTTTGCTGGAGATGAGACTGCACAAGCAAGCAGCACCACAGTGGCTCGGCAGGTGTTTGTATTACACAAGGTAGAGGCGGCACATGCTGCAACTGTGCTTTGGCAAGCAGGACACAGACAGTTCATGCCAAGCCATTGAGAGCTGTGCTACTTGGAAGCTAATCTTGCCGACAAACATGTGCTTGTGGCGCTTGTGGTGTTTGTAACATGTCAGGTTGTACACGAAAAAGAACATGTGCAGCCTGTTCAGCAACAGGTGATGTGGTAATGCCAGCAGGCATCACACAATGGTGACGTCTCTACATATGCATGCGTATGCTGCTGCTTGAACAAGACATACAGGGACGCTGAACCAGACTGAGGTACCTCAACGCTGGCAGGCAACAAGTGCCAGCAGCAGGCGACGGTACTGCTGCCTTACGTGAGTGCGCGGCAAGCGTAGCTCCAGCCTATGCCAGCACTGCGGGTGTATTTTGGCTAAAACACTGTAGCATGGACGAATGCAGCGTGTAGCTGATACTCACGTTTTAATGTCGTCCAGCAGTTGTCCAAGCACTACTTGCCAGGCGTTGGGATTGCCTTGATCGGCCTTAGCAGCGTCAGCTGCTTGCTTGAATGCATAAACAGCAGCTATGAACTTTGCTGGTTCGGAAAGCTTCGCCTCCTGTACGATGCTGGAGGGAAGCCAATTGCTATAGATCATCTTGCTCAAGTCAGCAAGGTATTCCAATATTGGTGACGTTCAGTTACGTTTGTGTGCAATACAAGCATGGACGAGTGCTTTGCACGTCACCGTATGTATGCACTTAGGCGAGTCCCGCACAGAACACACTAGCGTATAGGTCTATGACGGTGTGTGCCTAACGTAAGGAGATCCACACTGTGCTAGTTCGTGGTAGGAGCACTTAATGCCAACAACAAGTTCCGCTCTATCAGGAGCAAACTGTTAGTCCAACTCCCAGGGCGAGGGACCGATCAGGCTGCACCACGTAAGACCCTGACAGGTGTACCGAGTGCATGCATCTAGACGATTGTCTTCATGTGAGCTACGTTTATGCTCTTGCTTGGTAGCTGCGTTCCGTGAGTGTGACACCACCATCACTTCGCCAAATGTTATCGTTACGGCGGGCTCTGGGCATTCTGCGGGGCGCGCAGCATGCAACAAGCAGCTTGAGATGGGTGAGCATATTAGGTGGCTCAGCAGGCCTTCATCTGCATGTGTGCTCATACGCCCAGCTCAGCACTGCTGCATAGGACGTGCTGACCTCCTCGTGTGTTGGTTGCAATGTGACCAGCTCAGAATCTCTGTTGTCCTGATAATACTCAGTTCCTACACTCATTGCATATGTTGGTCACTTGTGTATCGGTGCTGCAGCTGAGTACGTTGGTGGTAGTGGAGCACAAATCAGGAAAGGTAGCAGGAGCCACTCACAACACGATCACAGCAGCAAGTCAGCTGGGTGGTGAAGTGACTGTACTCGTGGGAGGAAAAGCAGTGGACGATGTTGCACAACAGGCAGCTCAGTTACCAGGCATCGCCAAGGTATCATCTCAACCAACTGTCCAAACATGTGCCTATGCACCCCAGGCCAACGGCTATTTTTCATGAAACTGCAATACTGCAGCGGGTAACAACGTGTCACGGGCAATCACGTATATGTCCACGGTGCCAATTTCTTGCAAGGATATCTGGCTGCTATGCTGCTCATAGTCTGTGGCACAAGCCAGTGGTAATGTCCCACCGCCCTGCTTACCTGCCAGGTGCTTGTAGCAGACAGTCCCCACCTCCAACACCAACTAGCAGAGCCTTACTCACAGCTGTTGGTGGAGCTACAAAGAGCAAAGAAGTTTGACTACATCCTCGCCCCCTCGACCACCTTTGGCAAAAACCTCCTTCCTCGTGCAGCTGCTCCCCTTGATGTTCAGCCCCTTGCAGATATCGTGCAGGTAAGGGACACACAATAAACTCACAACAGTCAGCTGGGAGCAGCTCCTAAGCAGTTGGTTCTGCACACCCTTGCGTTGTTTCATGGGATGCTTGAAATACCATGCTGTCGCTGCATGTGCCTGCACAACATGTCCTGGCCAATGCACACGTTTGACGTCGCAGTGTCCAGTATGTTATCAGAGATATCTACCTCGAGCCAACCCTACTGTTCGTCCTGATCCTCTGCATGCAGATCGTTGACAAGCGCACCTTCATACGTCCAATCTATGCCGGCAATGGCCTCGCCACAGTAGCTGTTTCAGCAGATCAGCCCCTCATCATGGCTTCTGTAAGTGCAACGCTTGATGGACCCTCTCACGTTGGTAGTACTGAATATTAGTGCGGTCTTCACAGCTGTGAGCAACAAACTTCTGGGCTCATACTCATTGCTGTATGGGTCACCTTGCCACTGGTTCTTGTCATGACTCTGTGCAAGGGTGTAAACATTAGGAGACCACTTTTTCTATTCTCTACTGCAGGTTCGCACCACTGCATTCCCTCGATCTGAATCTGGTCGTGAGGGCTCACCAGCACCAGTAGAAGCAGTGCCAGAGGATGTGGTGGCAGTAGCAGGAGCAGCAGACACACCAAACACAACATGGCTAGGTAGGCAATGGCACAAACTGCCTGGTCCCCAGCAGATACAAGTGATCTCACTTACAGGACACATAAGCGACAGTGATGGATGTTGGCAAGCATCAATACTAGCAATACAGCACTATACATTCTCCGTTGCTGTCGCTCACGCCACCTTGCTGTCTTGTTGTCTGTAGGTGTACAAGAGGCAAAGGCTGAACGGCCGGAGCTGAGCTCAGCGCGTGTTGTTGTCTCTGGTGGTCGCGCTCTGAAGTCTGCTGATGGTTTCAAGCAGCTTGAGGTGATTGCTGACCTGCTAGGTGGAGCTGTGGGAGCTAGCAGGGCAGCAGTGGACGCAGGAATGGTGCCCAATGACCTGCAGGTGAGGAGGGACCAGGATGTGAAGGACTGTTGAGTGAAGTGGTGCATCAGACGGCTGCAAGTGTTCAAGATGCCAAGTCTGTTTCACAGCTTGCAGCACAGACATTGAATAGTGCTACCTAGGCTGGATTATGCGCAGATGGCTCGACTGCATCAGTTATAGATTGCGCTATGTGGCAAGCAGTGAGCAAGAGAGCCATACTGCACCGGTTGATCAAGTTTCGTTGTGGTGTATGAGAAGCACCAACCTTGGCTATGCCCGAGATAACACACTAAGACTCTAGCTTCCTGCAAGTATGTATAAGCAGCAGTGCTGACTTTGGCTCTGCGTCCTTCATTCTTTCTCAACAGGTTGGTCAGACCGGCAAGGTTGTTGCCCCTCAGCTGTACATCGCTGTTGGCATCAGTGGGGCAATACAGCATGTGGCGGGCATGAAGGACAGCAAAGTGATAGTGGCTATCAACAATGACCCAGAGGCACCTATCTTTCAGGTGGGGGTGGCTCCAAACAGCTGTGATTGGTGTTGACCATGATGCATCTTTGTCACCAATATGTTTGATGCAGTCTCACTGCAGTCAATCAGAGTCAGCAGCACCAGACGCCCATTGCTCATTCTTGTGCGGGGGTATGTTCCAAGCATCTTCTCAAGCCTCTGCCTGGTCCAAAGTTCATCATGTTGACAGCAGGACTTGCATGTCTGTATTTGTATATTTGCAGTTGAGTGACTATGGGCTGGTTGGTGATCTGTTCAAGATCCTTCCTGAGCTGGAAGCAGCACTCAGACAGCTCAAGCCACAACCAGCAGCAGCTGCGTGATGAGTGTCATCATAGTGGCCACAGCACAGCTGTATTACACGGCAACAAGTACCAGTGAAAAGGCTGCGGGACCTTGAGGGGAGGCTGATTGACGCAAGTGCGTGGCCTTCTTATGCTGCTTGCGGTGGTGCGCACGTGTGCCTTCAGCAGTGGCGCACACAGACACCATTGCTAGCCGTAGAGCCCCCTATGCATCCAAACCCGTATGTGGACAGTGCCTTTGTATTTACAGCTCTCTGTAAAGTGTCCCTGCATGTTGCAGTAAGTCCTCGCATCAAGCATGCGATGATCGCACAAGCGTAAGCCATAACACGTCCTCCTGTCAGGTGCACTACATCAATGTAGTGCCAACAGCAGCAGAAGCAGATCTGATTCTTGCGTTCAACAAGAAATCATTATGGTGCTATTGACAAGATGTCAGTACCATGGGTGGGTGGTCCAGGACAATGTGGACACTGCAACATAGTGGTATCACTATGCTCGTCGTAACTGCTCCGGACTGTCTCTAATCACCTACTTGCATCCGCTGGGTGCATGCTGTCAATCATGAGTGACAGTGATCACTGTCATCATTGCCAGGCTACTATAGACGGATGCTGACTAGTGTATCGAAGAATGAGGTCTGTCAGTGTGTGTTGTCATACTCCTGGCCTCTGTCGCTGATGTAATATCCAACTTTGAATGTCAGGACACCTTGCTGTACAGCATCCGATTACGGTAAGTCCGGTCCATCACAAACTGCGTTTGTATTCCATTTCCTACCGCAATCGCTACTTGGTAGTCGCTCCTGCGGCAGAATTGTGGTCGACCATGGTCTCAGCTCTCACCGTGAGCTCTCTAGTAGAGCCCGGCACAGTGGCATTCTATTGCATATTTTTGTCTTGTTTGTGCCCCCATGAACCCTGTGCTGGCTCTTACGGGTGAAAGCATGTTTGTGCCAAGGTGCCACGGTTTGAATCACGACTTGCTGCTGCGGACACTTCGCACCGTGCTGCAGCGCTCCCAGCCCTGTGATCTACGTCTGACATGTGATGGGATAGCAAAAGGCTGGCCCCTGTTTTGAATGCGCGCCGTGTACTAAACAAAACAAACAAGCATACCCGCCCCGGCCATACGGCCCTTGTGCACTGCAAGTCAAGTTGACTCCCTGGGGGATATGCAATGGAATGCCAACAGGCTCTCTCAGGGAGCCAAGATCATGGTCAACCTGAACACAAATGCTGCATGAGTGTACTAATGAAGCTGTTGTTGGCGTTGCCGCCGGCGGCTTACGTCGTGAACAGGCCCGCCCGCGGGCAGTGCACCCAACTACCTACGACTGCCGGTGTCTCCTATCCGTGCCCAGCACGGACACCGTAACGCTTCGTTCCAGGATGAAGTGCCTGTTTTACGCGGGCGTGCATGCCGCCGTACTTTGTATCTGATGCATTCAACCCACGCATTTTGACGCTCTGCCAAGCATTGTGATTGTCCTGCGTTACGATGCGCTTGGCTCTGTCCGGCCCAAAACCAGCTCAACCTGGCCGAATAGCCTCCACCTCAACCAATTACCGGCCAGCGCCATCAGCCACCCATGTGTGTGCCAGAACCCGCGAGCGCTCAAGGCATGTGATTGCTTCTGGCAGCAGGACCTCCGCAGTCGATGTGTCAATCACTGACCACACGGGCGCAGACCCGGATACCTCCAGCAGGGAGCAGGCTGTTGAAAAGGGTAGGTCCTTGTTCAATGCAGCATATTACTGTACCAGCATGATGAGCATGCACTGCATGACTGCCGGAGCCCTTGCACCTTAGCGGTACTGATAGCCATCATTGTGCACTGGAATGCCCTGCTTTGCATTTTGATAATGACCAGAATCCCTAGAGTTCCCACGCTTTATCTCTGAGTGTCTCCTGGACAGGGTTATACAATCATGGGTTTTTGATCATGCTGCAACATGCACATCATCTGCAGCTTACAGACCATGGCAAAACCCAACCGGTGCATATCTGATGTTGGCTCAACAAGCTTGATGAGACACACCCTGCCCCACAATGATGCAGGTTTTTATTGGGACACTTTGCTGGCGCATATGGGTGACAAGCTGCCATTCAAGACCAGAGAAGAGCATGAGAAGTCTGGAGGGGTGTTGCACAAAATGTTTGGCTTCAAGGACATGCCAGCAACTACTGACCAGTCTACTCCTGCTGCATATGTGGAGGTGCTGCAGCAATTTATGACGGCATTTGACCAGCAGGTAGGTCCTTATGGCCCCCGGTCATGCTAGTGTGCTGATAGGTAATGTTATGTGGACAATTAATGGTCCCGCCTGAAGGGAGCGCAACTCCACAGCAAGCAGCGTTGGCTGGTTGAGATGGGCTTGAAAAGCACTGCAATTGCTGTCTTGCCACTATCAGTCATTGGTATTGATCAGTGTATGTTTTATTGCTCCACTACTGGCCAACAGTCAAGACTGCTAATAATTTCAAAAGCTATGGCCAACCACAGCTGTGCTTTGACTATCAACCAGACTGAGTGTGTCTTTGCTTTCCAGGGCTCCCAGCAACCCCCAAACCCTGAGTTCCCTACTCCGCCCCCAGTCCAAGGCATCTGGCCCTCCTTGAGCCCTGGAGACCTTGAAGCCCTGTCAGCCGCTGTGGGGGTACTCAACAGCAAGTACGTGACATGGTATCCCGCGTATGGATGTGCTCTGCTTGCGCTGCCTTCACCCTCAGAGGGAGACATCACCACAGGCATATCGGTCAGGCTGGAGGAGCTGTCGCTGCATCTTGTGGCTCTGGACTCCTGGGAGTTCTGCATTCACAGGTCAGATGGCATTAGCAAAGAGCAATCCAGGCAACTGTTGCATAGACGAGGGGTGGGAAACACAGCCTGCTGGGCAAGCTATGCTTGAGTACTGAATAAGTGTTGTAATCAGCCAACAGTTGCAAGTACTGCTTTACCTCAATCAACAAACTTGTTATCTACCATGCTGAATCCTACTCTACTGAGCAATTCATCACCTGCATGACAGTCTTGTGTGTCCATCTCTACATGCATGCAGCTGCCCAGGACGTATAGACCATGTAGCACAACCAGAAACCTGCAGTATACTCTTCAGCGGCAGCATACCCATTGTTGCATATGAAGGCTTTGTCAGCAAGGTTACCAACGCAATTGAGCAGCGCCGTCACAGTGGCCAGAAAGTTGGCTTTCAGCACACACCGGCATTCATTCGTGCTGTGGTGCTAGACACTGCTGCTAGTGTTGCAGTTAACACTGAGCATCAGGCTGGGAGCCAAACATACCCCAAGGGTGGTTTCACTGATGTTGGGCAGCACACTGGCAGCTCACCAAGAAGCACAAGCTGGCCACTGGTCAAGTACACCCTGCTGGTGAGCTTCCTTTGCTGCTATAAGGCCAACACTTGATCCACTACAACATGGCCAGCATCTCCTCACCTCACCACAGGATCTATACAGCGTGCACTGAATACTGCTGGCAGATCTACTGGGTGTTGCTTTCACCAGCCCTAGGCTGTTGGCCATAACTGAGCATTTGCATGTGGTGCCCCATGGTTGCAGGCTGTGTTGCAGATCTGTGATGCCTGTAGCACCTGCCTGGACCCCCAACCGCTGTTCAAACAGGCCCTGGTACACCTGGACCTGTGGCTGCTGCTTGGCTCAGTGAATCTCGTCTCAGCAGACACAGCTGATAGCACCATGATCAACAGGTGCATGGTTATGATGCAAGCATTTACAACAGGGGCCGCTGCACTTGCTGCTGACAAACATGATGTTGGTGTTCTGCCAGAAGTAGCTGAGGCCGTGCAACAGCGACTGCAGATGGCAGTGATGCAGCGGCAGTGGGGTGCAGCTCAGGCATTGATGCTACCAGCTTCAGAGGTCCCAAACAAGCTGCTGGGCAAGTGGGTAGCACCCACTGGGGTGGTTCCTGCAGAAGTGATTGTCAGCAGCAGTGCAGAGGGTCTTGAGGCAGCCAGACAGCGCGCATTGAAGAACCTCGGCTCTTTGCCTGTGGTACAAGCAGGCCTAAGCCTGGATGCTGTCCTAACAGAGCTGCATCAGCTTTTGCAGCAGGGCAGGATAAACAGCCATGATGATGTGAAGCTGCAGCATGCTCTGCGGGCTGTTGAGGTGGAGTTGTATGAAAGGGCAGTACTTGGCATCAGTGGCAGTCAAGAATACGCTGCTTTGCCCAGTAGCTCAGTAGAGCAGCTATGGAACCTTGTAGACTTATACAGGGAGTGTCTGATGATCTTCAAATCATCATCAGCAGGAGCAGCACACCTACAGATGGACATGCGCAGCAGAGAAATACTTGTAGTGTGGGTGGCGTATTGCATAACATTTGAGGCTGCGCGTGAGCAGCATAGACTGCTTCAGCAGTATGGTGTTGCACTCCAGTATGAAGATCTACGGCATCTTACCCTGTCAGATAGAGCTGCAACTGATGCTGCTCTGGCTGTTGCCAGCTATTTGCAGCGGCACACACTTGCTGCAAGACCTGTGTTCAGCTTGAGAGACTCAGGTTCAGCCACCTTTGAGCTGGCAGGTCTGTACGCTAGTCAAGACTCAGGGATGTGTGGCACCTGGACTCAGGAACAGAGCGCAGCAGGTTTCAGAGTGCAGAAGCGCTGGGAGAAGGTGAAACAGCAGAAGAATGAAGCCAGAAGACTTCGTAATGAGCTGAGGCAGCTGGAGCTGCAAAGGATAGAGTATCAAGCTGAATATGATGCTTGCCTGCATCGTCTGGCAAGATGGCGGAACGAGGATTATTACTATAACAAACTCACCTCGGTTGAGTCGCAGATCAGCAACACCAAGTCTGCCTTGAAAACAGCAGAGACACCTCCCCCGCCGGTTGTGCAACCACTACCTGAACACAGAAGCAGAGCTATGCAGTGGCTGTTCTTCCTGTACATGCCACCGCTGCTGAGGCAGCTGTCCAAGGGCTCATTCCTTGCACAGCAATTGCTCCTACCTTTGCCTCTCACCTCCTATCCAGAAGCGCAGCGACTGGTGCAAGTGACTGGATGCAGAACTTCACTCACTCAGCATTATAACTCAGCCAACGCAGACAGCACCTGGTACACAGTGCCATATAATCCTCGTTCAGGCTCAGATGGCAGGGTCCTGTTGTACTCGGGAACAGCCATGCCAAGCAAATCTCAAATGGGGCCTGGGCACATCGACAGCTACACTCATGACAGGGTGGGGGTGTGGTTTCCTGATGATCTCAGCCCAATGATGGCCTGGCAGGGGAATGGCTGCTCAGCTGACAGTGCCGTAGGTCTAAGCAGTGGCGGCTTTTTTGACCCATTCAGGCCAGTGGCAGAAACTACAGTGCTGGACAGTTTCACTGAGAAGCTGCCTCCACAGCATCGAAGCATGCAATGGGCAATGCAGCAGCCATACAGCAGACAGGCAGTTGCAGCTAATCGAGGTAATCTGGCTATTGCACAGCAAGATCAGACATCCAAGCCAAGCTGGCTCAGCAAGCATGCATATAAGAAGCTTACTGTCTTGAGGTCATATCCCCTGAGGCAACTCCATAGGCTCGCAACCCTCCTGAACGAGTGTAGGGACATGCCCTTTGACCACCACGTGGTGCAGACCATGATCAGGCAGACTCTGTACCATTTGGGACCCTTGGTGCATGGGAGTGCAAGCAGCAATGGCAGCATTGACCTATTACAGGAGTGGCGTACACAGTGGGATACAGAGGGTGGGGTGCTGGATGCTCTGCACTTAGAGCTGCAGAAGCTTGCTGACGAGCTGTCAGAAAAACCCCGAGCACATGATGCTGTGCTGCTTCTGGGTGAGATGGCAGCTTACCTCTCAGACTGGCATGCACCATGCAAAACTGTGGCAAGGCGCTTTGCTGTAATGACCAGTACCCAGGCAGATGTGCAGCTACAGGATGAAATAAACAAGGTAGCAAAAGCAGCTGATGAGAAGGTACACACAGAATTGCTGGCCAAACAGTGCAGATCACGCATGATGGCATTGCTCTGCTATGCTGCTGGGCCCCTGGAAGCTGCTGACATAGGCCATATGGTCAGGCTCATGGTGCAGATAAAACATGGTGATGTCTATCTGGGACAGGTAGCTGGCTTGCAGCAGCAGCTGGCCCAGCTGCGAGTGCAGTGCCACAATGTGCTATGCAGACGACTCAGAGACATTGACAGCCAGGTCTTGAACAGCCATCTGACTGAAGCAGCATTGAATGTACTGCACACAGTGCCCACAGACCTTTCATGGAGAGCAGTTGGGGATGTCATGGCCAGCTATCAGGCAGTTGGTGTGGATGACAAGGGCTGTCAACACCTATACTCCATCAACGTACTGGACGGCACAATACTGCTGGATGGCTTTCCTCCTGGTCGCCTGCCACGGGAGGTCACTGAGCACCCTATGTACCTCAGGACCTTTGGCAGGGTGGACTTTGAGGTCTTCAAAACGGAGCAGGGGGTCTTGGTGACTACCAGAGCAGTGAATGGCCGCCACTATGAATTCTCCCTATCAGCAGCAGGCAGTGCAGGTGCAGATGAGCTGATGATAGTTGAGGTTGATGATCAGGCTCAGGGTGAGCGTCTTCAGCTGCTTGATGTTGGTGAAGGTGACAAGTGTCCAGGATGGGGTGAGCAGCTGCCTGTGAGGCTGAGACAACTACACAGTCACTGGCTTAGCAGGTGAGTGCATCGATGTCTTGCTTGCTGTCAAAGCCCCTTCGCAGAAGCCATTGCTGCAGAGACGTCTCAGACCAGTATGTGCTGAAAGCCTGATGAAGTCTGAATGAGTTGTTTCTGGCATCTGGGTGTGATGGGTATGCCATACTGGGTGCGGCACAACGGACCGTGTATTGGCTGTATGGCTCTGGGATTGCTGTTTCTCGCTGTCGTTTCGAATCATACCTCAGCTTTGTGTACAACATGTCATGGAACAACACTTGCTGCTCATCTGTTGCTGATAGGGTGCATGGTGTCATCATCTTTCGCCCTCCAAGATTCCTGGAGCATACCACCCAGCATCTGATGAGAATTACAGCAGCAGACTCCTCCTCCCCCAGTCACAAGTCTACATACTGCTGCTGGCACGTTCCCATGCATCTTCAAGACTGGCACTGGCTGCCACTGCTGAAGCAGCAGCCTTCTGAACTGGTTAAGCAGCACCTTGTCCTACAGGGGCAGCACTCACATGTGCTGCAAGTGCTGAGCATCTTTGAAGACAAGCAGTTCATACATACCTATCAGTGCATCAGCCAGCAGCAAACAACATCTGCTTATGGTGTCAGCCAAAGTACTCCCCTCATGCTGTTTGAGCTGCCTCGCTTTGGTCTGGAGTTCGAGTTGCATAGCAATGGTTTGCTGGTGTCCCGGGACTTCAAGGGCTACTGTCTGCGTGAAAGTCAGCAGCTAGTGAGCCAGGCAGCTGATGGCTCCACACACTACACACTGCCAGACTTCCAGCAGTACCTGGTGCTGCAGCAAAGCCCAGAGCTGAGCACTGATGCTCTTCCTGGTTCTGGAAGATCTGATGTGCAGATTTTGGTGCCAGCTGGCCAGGTGCAGCCTGTCTGGTCGCAAGCTGGCAAAGTTGCAGTGATGACTGATAATTGCAGTAATGCCAAGCTCAAGGTAAGGATAGATGTTCCCTTGTAGCTTCAAGTCATGTACCTCCATATTGCTTACCGTAAGCTGAGCTCCTGAATGATGGCTGGCTCCCTGACATCACGCTACAAAGCACAATGCATGACCTTTATCTTTGCCTGTTCGTGCTGCAGTACCACACTTACGAGCTCCATGGCAGATTCAACTATCTGGAGGCTAGGACAATTGAGTCACGGCTTCAGCTGGCAGCTCTGTATGCTGCTACTAGTTTACTGCTACCAGAACCAGTAAGCCAGCGATCAGGTGTTGAGACAGCTATGCAGCTTGTTCGCCAAAGTTGGACCAACCAGCCTCTCCAACCATTTGAAGCCCAGCATCTGCGCAATGTCAGCTCATTAGGAGGTCACCTGGCACCTGCACTACGGCTGCTGGCTTATGAGATGGAGGCAAGCTCATGTCAGCTGCAGCATCTGTATGTTGATAGCTCTGCAGCAGCTGCTGCTTTGCCCACATTGGATCCTGATGCTGCTGCAGAATATCAGCAACTGGCCAGCTCAGTGGTTCCAGGAGGTTGGGGTGTCTCGTTCAAGCAGCTGCTAACACCTCTTGAGGAGCAGCGAACATTGCACACTGGGAAGCAGGGCATCAACACATCAGTCAACAGTGCACCCCAGTGGTTAAGGAAGCATGGTACCGCTTTGCTGGACGTGCCAGCGTGCCCAGTGAAAGCTGACTACATCCATGAGGGTGAAAAGTTGCTCAAAAAGCTGGTCTTGGAGCCTGGGCCTGCAACTGTGCCCCCCTATCCACTGAAGTACAACGCAGATGACTCTGTACCTCTAAGGCAAGACATGCACAAGGAGCTGCAAGAGAGTTGGAATGATTATTACAGCAGTCCTGAAGCCACTGACCTGGTGCCTGGAGCTGAGGAGGTGCTGCTGAAGTTGCAGGTGCGTGGTAGCAGCAGCTGGGCTCAGTGAGTGCTGCATTGTGTGTTGCACTGCGTGCTTATCTGGTTCAACGGCTGCCAAGGCTGAAAATCGCTTTTGGGTGTTCATTTGTGAAGTGCAGCAGTATCCTGATATGACTATTGATGCATACCCAAGGACACATCCAGCTCAAGCCCCCCTATCTCAAATTGCCTGTTTACAGCAGCACTGCAGCCAGTACAGCCCAAAGAGCCTATGTTCACCAGCGGGCCGACGGCAATATTGCTATGGGTGATGGGTATATAAATATATAGCACAAAGAGTTCCAAAAGAAACAGGGATCCTGCACTCTCAAGCCCCTGGAACTGCCATGCGTTCTCCCATGATGCTCAGCAGGCTGCATCTGTGTTCCGACAATCTGCCTCACGCAATATGCTGTATGCTAATCTCCTTCTCGCAGCTCGAAGTGCAGCAGAGGCGCCAGCAGTCAGAAAAGCATGCTCTACATTACTTGTCCAATGTTCCTGCTGATCAAGTTGGAGAGGCTGGCAGCTGCTTCAACCTCCTGCGTAGCTCATTCTCCTCCCCAACAGTTGGGACCAGGGACCTGATGGCATGTGCCATTCAGCCTCAGCTGATCCAGGCTTTCAACCCTTTCTTGTCAGAGGCGGCAAGGGCAGCAGTGCATGATGGTATCTTGATCTGGGCTCAGCTGTGCGTCCTGCAGGATAGGCTGCAGCGGCTGATAGATCTGTTTGAAGCCAGCGAAGATGTGTACAAGGCAGTCATTATAAGGGTAACGAACCTCTGTACTGAGCATTGCTCTGCAAATAATGCTGTCAATCTCTTCCTGTTATTTGTCCCATGAGCACAGATCCATCCTGTCATTAACATCAGCAGGTGACGGGTGTCATGTTAGCAGCATGTTGTGCTGCCCTGTATCACCGTGGTACAGCACCGTTCTTGCAGTGCCACATTGGTGAAAGAAAAACATATGTCTACCCCTGCACAATATATGTCTGCTACCTCCTCGGCACACAACTTGCTTCCCTTCTGAGCTCCATCCACACCCGCAACATCATACTGCCCCATCTTCATACTGCCCCATGGCCCGTAGGAGCTGCTTGTTGAGCGCATCTGGGACCCAGCTCAGCACCCCAAGTGGCTGGTGTTTGAAGTTGAGGGTCAGCTGCAGATCAGACCTGATCAATACCATCATGCAAGGGAGCTGCTGGCGCACGCCAAGGACAGCAATCAGCCAGGACCAATCACACAGCTGAACATGGGGGAGGGTAAGACACGTGTCATCCTGCCAATGCTGGCACTGGAGTGGGCAGACCCGTCATGTGTGGTGAGTGCTTACTGAAACAGCGGTCAACTCGACAAGTGCAGCGGGTTCTGCTCACTGGCCCTGACAGACAACACAGCTGCCGATGGATGATCACGTGGTACTTATCAGGTACAGATGGCAGCAGAGGTGCCTTGTGACCCACTGACTCTACACCGGACGTACGTCAAGCTTTGTGCATTCACTGTGCTGTAGGTCCGTCTGAACTTCCTCTCTTCCCTGCTGGATATGTCGCATCA
>LWCB01006410.1:0-16510 GCA_001630525.1 Coelastrella sp. M60 | reverse complement strand
GAACGGTCCCTCCAGCGTAATCGTCGGGATCCCTTGTTACCAGGTACCGCTGCTGTCGTTCCGAGCTCACACGTCTGCAAGCTCTCTACCTGTTGTGAGTCTCTGTCAGACGCTTGGGGTATGGCCTGCTCCGAGCGCACAGTACGACCCACTCTACTGTACGCGGCCATCAGTTTGTTGACTTGCGTACAGCATCATTCTGTTTTGAAGACCGACAATCACGTGCCTTGTGACCAAGCTTCTGGCACTTGAAGCATCTGATTGGCTTCTTGACAGTACCCTTACCGCTCCGGTCCGATGTACGACCTTCAGCAGTACCGAGCTCCATGGGTGCAGGACCTGAGTTACTGTTATGGGTCTGGCTGTTATAGGACTTGCTGCCATTCCACAACATGCTGTCAGCCCGCATTGCCAATTCAATCGCCTCATTCAGGGACTTGGGGTTCTGCAGCTTCACATGGATCTTCACCTTTGGCTTGAGACCATTGACAAAGTGATGAATACGATCGGCCTCATCCATGTTGGGCAACTCCAGCATACAGGCAGTGTAGTCCTGGGCATAGGCATAGACGCTGCGAGTCTGCTTCAGGGTGTCAAGCTTCTCCCGGGCAGATTCAGCTGGGGATATGGGGGTGAACTGGCTGATCAGGGCGGTCTTGAATTCCTGCCAATCACGAAACTCAGTAACCTGGCCAGTAGTTACTGCTTGTTCATGATTGCGCCACCAGTTCAGGGCAGCACCGCGAAGGTAACCTGCTGCTGTGAAAGCTGCTGCAGATGTGCTGAGGTACTGAACACCACCTTCAGCTGACAGGTATGTCTCCATGCTGTAACACCAGTTGAGAGGGGTTGGCTTGCGTCCATCAAATTCAGGGGGTTTGGGAATCTTTGGTTGACGCACATGGGCTTGAGCTTGCTGTTGCATGACAGCCAACTGTTGTTCATACTGATGAACAGCAAGAGAAAGCTGTGTGACCTGTTGCTGTAGGGCTGCAATGGGATCCATAGGATGTTGGACAGGTCCTTGCACTACAGGAAACTGCTCTCCAGGGTTAATGTCTTGAGGCAGATTTGACATTGAAGAATCTAGTACCAGACGTGAAGTAATCGAGATGTTCGCGGAAGGTTATGGCTGCTGCTGACGTAAGCTGGGTGGAACGTTCTGGAACGCACTAGGAACTTCCGTCTGTAGTCCACTGCTCAAGTCTCAAACTGCTAGTATAAAAGCTTTACTGCTGTATAAAATATAGATATAATATGAAAACAACTGCGGGTATCGACTCTGGATTGCTGTAATCACTGAGCTTCGATCACAACTGTCGCTGGTCAAGTGCACTGCCACCTGCTCGTTCCTTGTAGCTTAAATTGTTTTCCGCTACCACGTTGGAACGTTCACTGCTTTAACTAACAGGAGAGTAGTCGACTTGAGCCTGACTAGTCTCTGTAGTAGCAGTTCAGTTTGGGCTCTACGATTTCACAGGATCTTACGTAAACTTAAGCTGGTAGGTACACGAGCTAGCAGTGAAAGATAATAATGTTACAAACACAAGGTTGATCACAACAAGATTAATCGTACGTTTCCTCTCCTCCTCTTGCCTGAGGCACACGCGGAGTATCTATGCTGCATGCGGACATGTCACGCAGTAACAATGTCATTCTAGAAACATCCAGACAAACCAACAACTGGATGACTCATCAAAACAAATACAGAAACAACTGTGCAACACAACTCGTGTCAAGTCCCAGAATAGTGACCAAACACGCACTGCACCACATCATGATCATTACAATGATGGTCAACCTGAACACAAATGCTGCTACAAATGCTCACTGATGGCAGGATACTAAAAATTATGGCTGTAAAGCAGTGATTAGTATTATATTATCCTGCCATCAGTATAGTATGTGATGGTCTTGTGCTGCTGGTGTACAGCTGGCTTCCACACTGTGATGCATGGCCAAAGTTTGTTTCACTGTGCATACTACGTACTGCGTACTACGTCACGTACATTACGGTAATGTGTATCCAGAAACTGGCTTTTACTACATGCTTCTGGCATTGCCTTGTTGCCTTGTATCAGTCCCGGGCTAAAGCTGTCAGACCGTCTGCAAACAGTGTTCAACATTGAGTCAATGCATCCTTGATGACGTGTCTTGATTGGTTCCGAGCTTTCTCAGACCAACGGTTGCCAACGGTTGGCAGCATGTAGTGTCATTGACAGCAATGCCACGGTAGTGCCACTCACAGTACCGTACTGATGATGTTTATAACACCTTTGATGATCATGTTCCCCCAGATACCATCTTTCAGTAGCCTTTGTCTAGAAGTGAAAAGCCTTTTCACTTGAAAGAAGGCTGGTGGAAGAAGGTTACCCCAGAGGGGTTGGTGTATCTTGTGATGTGGCGGGCTCAGCCAGCCGAGGGTTTTCCAAAAGGGAGTCCCAAAGGCCTTGTGGCCGGAGTGGGTGTCTCTAAGACAGAGCATGATGATCTACTACCGTAGTAGCAGTGACTGCGCAGAGGTGCACAAGAGGTGCACAAGCTGCTTCTGCAGTATGCCTTCCATTGAATGGTGCGGTGCAGTGATATGATGTCGCTGTATCTGCAGTGTTTGGACCAGGGTCAGGTGCAGAGGTGCACAAGCTGCTTCAGCAGTATACTCTCCACTGAATGTATGGTGCAGTGCAATGATGTGATGTTGCTGTATCTGCAGTGTTTGGACCAGGGTCAGGTGCAGAGGTGCACAAGCTGTCTTGGCAGCCCCATTCATACTAAATCTACTGAACTTGTGGTGCGTTGCAGTGATGTGATGTTGCTGTGTCCGCAGAGCTTGGAATCAGGTGCAGTGGTGCACACGTTGTCTTGGCAGTCCCTTCAATGCTGCTGAATCATGGTGTTGTGTAGCAATGTGCTGTTGTTGTTTCTTGATACTGCTGAGTATCATACCGGTGTGACACCGGAATTGTCTGGATGAGCCAGGTCTTGGTTGGCTAATTGAATCAGCCAACGGTGTCCATCATTATCCTACTTGGGTAGTTGCTTGCAGCTATACCAGTGCTGCATGTGAGCTGTGTCGTATGCATGTGGGGCTAAGTGCCACCTGAGGTAGGCCGATGGGGCGATAAGACATGCACCCGCTACCCGGTACGGCAGTGCTAGTTGGTATGCATTCTACTGTGCTATGTATGCACTGGTCAAGTAGGTAAGAAGTCTTTGGCCCTGTTGATGTTTTGCTTTTACCATGCTTAGTCACGCGTTCAGTGACTTTGAAAGTGTTTTATGTTACCCGCTGAATCTATGCCCAATGAGCCTGGTATTGGCTCTTTCCAACGGGCGAGTTACTTCATGTAACCGTTACATAAAGTTCAAATTTGAGAAAAGCATCAACATAACTGCGCAGCTTGCCTGAACATATGCAGAGCCTGACCTCTACGGGTTCATCGATGATTGTGCAGCAGCCAAGTCCAGAATGGTTGTTGCAAGCCGAATTGGATTTTCATAAGATGAGTCAGCTGACATCACATGTAAACAAAGTTGGCCATGCAGCATGTAAGATGAGTCAGCGGACATCACATGTACTATACCATTCAGCTGTATCAGGCATCTTATTTGTTGCATGGCGAACTTGTTTACATGTAGTACTACTGTCACTAGATCATCAGTCGTAGTGTATCATAGTGTATGATGGCACACACCACTGGCAATGACACTGGTGGTTGTTCTCGCACCGCCCAGAGTTGCAATTGCCTCTGGAACCATCATGATGCTCAGGAATTCCTGTTACCAGTCATGCTTGATCCCATAGCCCTAGAAGCTGTTGGACAACATCATGATGTTCAGCAATTGCAGGCTGCAATAAATACGCACCAGCAGGTGAACACCAAAGCTGGCATAGACAAGTACATATGTTGCAGTAGCGACCTGCACCTGAACGACATGTCCCACAAACAGCAGCTGACTGTATCTTGTCGCAACCGACTACATATCAAAGCTGATTATATGTACATACCACCATCGCATCAGTACACAACTCACACCTCACAGCATACATCAACCCCCTGCTAGAGCTAAGCAGCTTCTGACCGAACAGCTAAGCACTGCTTACATTTCTGCCAGTCACCTACTTGCAACCATGCGTCATGCTGATACAGCACTGCAGGTGCAAACACCACTGCAAAGGTGTGATACTGCGGTCATGCCCAGTGGAGTGCATGATGTATATCACAAACAACTGCAACAGAAGGTGAGGCACACGGTATGACAGTGGAGCACACTGCAGTTCAGGTTTACTGCAATCAATAAGAATTCTCCACGACTGTCTTGACACATAACAGCGTAAGCGTCAAGTGGTGCAAGTGCGCTTAGGCTTACAAAACACTGAATGCACATGCTGAGATGCGACCAAGCACTGGCAAAGCAGTTCAAGCTCCCCGGACTCTGCACCGCATACCAGCATCCCTTGCCAGAAAGCATGCAGGGTGCAGCACCCCACCCAATGAGCCCTGATGCCTGTTGATGCTGCACAGCACTTATTAATCTGTGTAACACACTCCCGTTGTACAGAGTAAAAGATCCGTGCATGCTGGCTGTTGAAAAGATGGCTCTATTTGCCTGTCCCAGCTTTTTGTGTAGCACGCAGCATAGCAGCACGCCCTCGGCCTCCCGTGCCCATTGGTAGGTTTTTGCTCTTGTACTTGGGGTCGATCCTCTTGAACATAGGTGCGTTCTTGAGCATATCCGGTACTACGATGAATCTAATCCTGCTACCACGGATGTATATGTGCTGCAGCTGGCTGTACTTGCCATCTCTGCCTGTTGCTGTAACATCCTTCAGCTGACAGTTCCAGTTGTCTTCTGCTATGTGTAGCTGTCCTCGGTACATCTCTCCCGTTTTGAGCTCTACGGTGACTGTATGACCTTCAGCTTCGTGCAGCAGCTTCACAGGGATGCCAACGCCCTTGAGTGAAGTGCCCATTGCTGTATGTGACTGCTCAGAGGCTCTGCGCTCACCACACTACCACTCGCCGCACGACAAAAAGAGGCAGTATTTGCACAATAGTACACCGATCGATGCTAGACGATACGGGAGATGGATGTTGGGGCCTAGGTGATCAATCAGGCACTAAGTCTCAGTTCAACACGAGCAAGAGAGTTGTGTACGCTGTCGTCCTCTGTCTGTAAGGAAGCGTATTTTGTATTGCCAGCAGCCCACCTGTTCAATAATTCATCGTCAACCTGTTACAAGGAGACTCCAAACCCGCAGCCACGCTACTGTGTAACGGTTATGATGCATACCCTTTCAACAAGCATCCTGATCTTCAACAGGGTACATGCACAATCAATCTTGAGTATATGCAAGCTGGCAGCTGCCCACGCAGGAGGGCAAGACTTCAGCCCTGTACTACCTCTAGCTGCTGAATTTCCTTTCTGCAGCAGAGGCCCCACTTGTACCTGCAGAGGCGTGCATAGCGTCACCCTTGTTGATCAATGCATATTGTTGCTTTCTATGAAATTATGCATTGGGTTGCAAGCGCTGTTTTTGTAGGATTTACCACGACTCTGCCCTTACTGTTTCCCTGACGCACCATACTTGTTGGCGACTTGGGATGTGTATCCTGCACACCTGCTGTTACAGCAATGGCCCAGACTCGCTGCTGTAGTATTGTCTCTTGCTGCTGGTTTGGTCGAAGTCGCCATACAGCGCAGCACCTTGACAGTTTCCACTCTGTTATGGTGTCGTCTCTTAAAACGAGCAGTAACCTTTGTCTGATGAGATGCATCATAACAGGTATGTCAGGGTAGCCTGTTGCTAGCTGAGCATGCAAGCTACTAGTCGACCTTCAAGCGTCTCTTGATGTGCATGTTCTGTCAAAGCAGCGGATGTTGGATCCTTGCAATGGGTGGAGAAAGGCGCATTGTGCTCATCACTAACACACTACAGATTCAATGCAGGATCCCACACAATAGATGTTGATGGCCATACTTGTGCTAGAGACAAGCTGCTGGCATGCAGCATTGCCACCCCAGGCGGCACCCCTGGCACTACCCCTAGGAGGCACCAGAGTAGTTTCATTGTGTGTTGCTTTCTGCACTCCTTCCAGGCTTTCACACAAAGCAGGGTCATTGGCAGAGGATCTGTCTGGCGGCGTCCTATACAAGCAGCAATAGCACTCATGTTTTCAAACTGCTGCAGGAGGCTTGTCTTTTGCGGGAAGTTGTCAACAGCCAATGACAAGAACAATGCTGGTCAAACCAGCGGCCTGCGAGGTGCTTTGCACTGCTCTGGTCTTGTAGGGCTCCTTGTGTGGTGATCCCAAACCTCAGCAATTTGACAATGTCAGACCTAACTGCTGACAGCCCAGAACACCGGCTGCGCAGAGAGCTGCTTGCTGTGTTGCTTGCAGCAGAAGGCGCAGAATGCCGGTACCGACGTGCTACTGCTGCCCCTGACTGTCACAGAACCGCTCTTTGAGTGCAGCAGGCGTTGTGTTGCAGTGAATGGTGTGAATCGTGCACACCAAGTTGGTGGCATTCGCGTATACGCAAATAAAACTTCGTCATCAACCATCTGGTTCAATTGTGCACTGCATACAGCACACCAGCAAACCAGGATACCATCGAGGTAAGATTAGGTGTCACCTGTGGATTGTAGA
This sequence comes from Coelastrella sp. M60, assembly GCA_001630525.1. Taxonomy (NCBI): domain Eukaryota; kingdom Viridiplantae; phylum Chlorophyta; class Chlorophyceae; order Sphaeropleales; family Scenedesmaceae; genus Coelastrella; species Coelastrella sp. M60. The sequence continues at coordinate 9,857 of LWCB01006410.1, read as the reverse complement.
CTCTTGGTCGCAGATGTGCACAAGCAATGTGCCTGCTGAAACCTTGGTCACACCGTTGACATGATTGAGTGACCTCCCGCTCTCAATTGTGCTCGTCAAGGCCCTTACGTCACGATAGAGGCGGCGTTGACTACAGGGTAACAGTCGTTTATTGGTTGAGTCTATGTGTGTGATAGCCTCGCAGCAGGATACATGTAGCTTGCACAACAAGAACAGGGACACTTGCGGGTCGCCCTGGATGCGAACAGCAGAATAGCCTGCTTGCACTAGTGCAGCGATAGTGCACATTCAGTTTGGCAATTGACGTATATCGCACGAATACCGGGGCTTGAGTTGTTGAAGGTCCACTCTTGGTCAACAGCACACGTGATGGCGAGCAGATATCAGAAGCCGTTCACCATACCAGAAGGGTACCCAGCTTTGCTCAAGGAATTTACAAGAGAGGTGTTAAGAGCCCAGGTACAAATGTTTGCCAAGCCACTGGGAGACAGGCGTGCACCCGTTTGTGCATTCTGCTGCAGCACTTTAGGTCTCTCAGGCCATTGACAGGACAGATCTTGCATAACGGTTAACATTGCAGGCAGTGTATGTTGATACACAGTTCTTTATGCAGGGCAAACAGTGCATTCTGTTTATGCTGCCATTGTTGACAGCATGTATCACTGAAAACATCTGGCTTTCTGTAACCTGCATATGTTTGTGAATCCGACTTGACTGCAGCCTGACAATCTGTATGAGTTTGGAGCCCAGTACTTTGCTGAGCTGGCAGCACAGCAGGTTGGCACCACAGGAAAGGACAGCAGTGGCAGGCATGTGCAGGACGCTGGTGATGCACGGGATGAGTGATGACATCATGTATGATACATCAATATGGTGTTGAGCTTAATCAAGACTGAGCATACTGTTGAGGTTGTGTGCAAGTAGCACAGTGACTGGTATCTGCAGTAGAAACAAGAGCCTACTGCTTGCCCAGCAAAGCTTGTACATTTGTAGAGAGTCTTGCGAGCATAGGCCGGGTGGTATACATTGATTTTCCAATCCATCCAAGCACATGGTAGATGTAACCGTTACAGCAGGGTGCTGTTTGCTGTAGAGTTTCAAGAATGCAATCATTGCAAGTTGACGCAGTGAGCTGGTGTCATTGTAAACAGACCTGGCAACAGCACACGGGCCTCAATAGCCTGTAGACAACTTTGGCCATGCAACATATAATATGCCCAACACAGCTATATATCATGCACTGGGGCGGCCACCAGTATGTGATTGTGTGTGACAACGATCACATCATGGCAGGTCTTTTGCTTCATCCAATAAGTCAAGATGGCTGCAGTGCATCTGTTGATTCAAATGTATCATACGTAGCTGTCTGGTTGCAACACAGAATCCAATGTGGCATGTTAGATCATATCCCGGCATGGCATAGCAGGTTGGCAGGGAAGTCAGTGCAGCAGTTGCTAATGTATCAACCCACTGCCATTATTCAGCTACGTTATGCTAGACAGGCATAACATAACAATCAGCACCATGCGCATTGGTAACTCAGTTAACAATAGTATAGTATACACCCAGCACATCTGAGCAACATACAACCACCACAGTTGACCATTGTAGCCAACATGACAGGTAAGCCATATAACTGGTGAAGCTACGCTGCATGGCATGCTGGCCCAGCCTGTGACAGCACACCCCAGTCACAGCTGCAGCAAGAGCTGGCAGCCAAACGCCTGATGCAGCAGGAGCACTTCACGTGGTGATCAGGAGGGCAGCAGGCGCACAGACAAAGGGGACCATATCATCACGCAGCAGGCATGGCAGCTTATGTTGGGTCTCTGCTATACATTACGAGTGGTCACGGGCATCATGTGACAGGAGATTTGGCTCACTAAGGCATGTGTGCCGCCGGGCTAATCAACTCCTACACAGCCCCAGGCTACTCTGTGTTGCATAAGCCTCTTTTTCTTGTCATGCATACTGGTCTATTGGGAGTTGCCAATCTGGTTGGTCACATCCCGTGCAGTCTCACCAGTACCGTTCCTTGCACAGCAATGCTGCCAGACAGCAACCGACTATACGGCTCCGGCCCTTTTTGACTGTTAAAGTCGCAAATAGTAGATAAAATAGTGCAAAAGGTGATCTGAATCAGCGAGAGAGCCGTTGTCAGGCTCACTGGCTAAAGTTGCCTACGTACAGGTCGAGGCTGTACTGCGAAGTACCGAGGCATGCTCCACTGCGGGCTAGCCGGTGTTCACAACAGATTGACAATGTAACATTTGCAACAACGTATCACAAGCAAGTATGGATGAAGCTAGTGTCGCGTTCATGTGGAAGATCAAGAGCACAATCAAGCGCAACCGATGCAGGTCAGGCAGCACGTGTCAGCCGCGTCTCCACAAGTTCAACTATGCCTGCTATGCAACTGTTGTGCTACACAATCAGAAGTTTTGTACCCTTGCCTTGTTGCTGTTCAAGCACACATGCAGTTGAAAGCAGGCATCTGTCGGAGCCAATCGTATCGCATCTGCCACTGTGTACTACACCGTTTGATTCGTCATCAACCAAAACATTACGCTTGTAGTGCACTTCCCCTGCTGCGCTGGTACCTGGGATGACGTCCGGTCCCCCCAGGTGTGGATCTCTAGGTCTTGCATTCCTTCGTTGCATTTGCAACCTCGTTTTCAACGCCCACAGGCTTAATAGGACGAAAAAACAGTATGCTAGTAGATCACTGGTGGCCCCTTGTGGTCTCCTGTTCAACACTGACGATTTCTTGTACTGCAGGCCAGCAGGGGGTTTCATGACACTGATGTCTGGACCTACCTATGAAGGGGTCCCTCATATGCCATCAGAAAAGCAGGAGCGCCGTATAAATGTCCATTTTAGAATCCCATATATGACCAGATGGGGTCAGAGCATGGTGGTGGCAGGAACAGGTGTGCTAGTTGCGAACAGCTGCAACAAGTGTTGCTGTTTTACAGAGAATCTGAAGGTCGTACCACGATCACCATTTCTCAACTGGCTTTTGATAATTGACACCGCACATGTGTGAAGGTAGCTGGGTTGTGCATTCCAGTTCCCATCATGTTGTGGTGTTTCATTTATATCGACTCTACAAGATAGCAAGTAAGAAACACAGTCATCCATGGTTGTGACATGTGATTGCTGCAGGCGCATTGCTTGGCAACATGAAGTTTGCAAAGGGTGTGTCTCTAAAGTGTCATCATGAAAAAGATGCACTGGTGTGGGAAGCACTAGTAAGCTTGCCCTGGCAGCCCAGCTACAAGTACAAGTAAGTGATCCATGGACTCCCTGGCTGTAAGTATTATTTGGGGAGTGCTGTTTATGGCTATATGTAGAAACTGTAGAAGACACTGGTTCTGATAGAGTGTAAAGCAACCCTGCCAGCACAGCCTCAGCTGGTTGAGAGGAGTGAGAAGCGGGTGTGATCACAGACAAAGTCACACTGTATCGTACTGTGCCTGTTGTCTTCTGTCATGGACCCCTAGTCGCTGGACCCTCTGTGCAACAGCACATGCTTGTCATGCCTGCCTGTTTGCTGCGCAGATATGCTATAATGAGCAGTGAAGACGGCCAGCAGGTTATTGAGAAGGAAGAGCTGATGGAGCGAACTCTGTTGCTGCATGAAGGCCTCAGTCATGGTGATGTTGTAGAGGTCTTGGACACATGGTGCGATAGGAGCTACCCAGGCAGCATACTGGCCAGCAGGGCTTTCACCGAGGTACACCTGGTACACCTGTTATGAGCGATGAATGCTCCATTGCTGAACAACTGGTCAATGGTGCCCTCTGGGCACAGAGTTCAAGCTGCTGTGTTGGCCTCGTATAAGCTTGCAGCATGTAGCTTCGTGTGTCCTGCAAGCACAACACTGTGCAGCTGTTCCGCCTGAGCTAGCGAAGCTTTCCCGCAAGGTCCAAGTGTCCACTGCTGCAGGTCATACACAAGCATAAACAGATGCGCACAGGTGGACAGCCCCCTCAGCAGCAGCCATCTGTAGGTGAAGCAGTTGTGCGCTTCCAGGTGATGGACTGGATGTTGGAAGATGGCCAAGTGATCTGCGTCACTGGCAGCATACCACAGCTTGGTATGTGGCAGCCCAATCAAATGCTTGTGCTCACAGGTACGGCCTGGAAAGTGTGAGATCAGGCTACTTACTATGTTCCTGTAGAAGAGTTTGTATCAAGGCTTGCTGCCAACACTAAGTCACAGCAGATGTGTCGCAACTCGCAACTTGCGCTATGGTATGTCACCAGAGACCGTCGTGTGTGCATCATCAACAACAGTTAGCAGCGCTGTCGCAGCAGGCAGCAGTATGCATGGCATTTCGGGCGTGCATTCTGCAAGTAACAGGAGGCTAAGGTGTTTCACAATTTGCACCAGTTACAAACTGTGTCGCACACCCTTGCTATGGTGTTTCCTGAGTGCACTCACAGCATCACGTCAACTCTTGACAAATAGAGTGCTTGACAAAACGTGCTGTGCTTACATGTTTTGCAGAAACTGATACACCTTGTTGGGAGGGAGAAATCAGGGTTCCCTACAGCGCGTTTGCATTCACGTACAAGTATGCAGTAATCTCCAGGTCGCAGGCAGCCACAGCAGCAGCAGCAGCAGCGACAGCTGGTTCAGGGGTCTCTGCAGATGGTAGCACAGCAATACCACCCCCAGCAGGTAGCAGCATATCGAACCCTGGTGCGGCGGTCTTGCCTGCAGCAGTAATGCCAGCAGCAGCAGTACCAACCGCAGCTGCAGTGATGAATGGGGCAGCAGCGGGTCGTGCATCAGCTCTCATTGCACAGTTAGGCAGCCTAGACATAGCAGCAGCAAATGGACCAGTCTGCATAGAACCCAACAGCAGCACCATCAGCAGCCCGTCAAGAGTAGCACCAATAGCAGCAGCTGGCGCAGGGCAGTTACCTGGACCTGCACAAGTCCCTCAAGCAGATGGGGTGGTGCTCAGCGGCGTAGCTGCAGTTGGCAATGCAGCCTACTTAGCAGCCATGCCGCCAGCACCCCCTCAGCAGCAGGTAAGCACTGGCATCAGTGCGATATTCCGCAATGCCACAAGCACTCTCCTGGAGATTTGAGAGCCACGGGTTTGCAGTCTGCCACTAGCAGGTGCAGCCAGCATGGGGGCACCAGCAGTTGTAGTGCGTAACGACGGGTTCGTGCGGCGAGATAAGCTCTGGAGGGGGGCAGGTCTGGCTCTTCCTGTGTTCTCAGCGCGTACTAGGCACAGCTTGGGTGTTGGAGAGTTTCTGGATCTTCTGCCATTGGTGGATTTTGCTGATGCAGCTGGGATGAGGCTGCTACAGGTGAGTCAGAAATACAGTAGTGTGGCACCTGCAGGGAGTACTCTGCCCGCTTGAGCCATCAGGCTGCAGTGGCTACACTTCAAGCATCACATATCGCTGCAGACTGCATGTTGTGCACAGCACAGTGGGTTATCTCTTGTTTGCTCGACTGCCACATGACAACGACACCCCCTCTCACAGACACTGCTGAAACGTGCAGAAGCATGGTGCAGTGTGTGGCATCATGAGCCTGCTCGGGAATGCATGGTCGCACTGCTGTGTGTGTGCTTGTAGGTGCTTCCTGTGAATGACACTTGTGTGTATAACATGTGGTGGGACAGCTACCCATACAGCAGCCTTTCAGTACATGGTTTGCATCCGCAATACCTGGCCGTCCGTGCCTCTCTTGATGATCTTCCAGAAGTCAGTATGCCTGCAGACATTGCAGCAGAGATAGAGGAGGCTAGAGTGCAGCTTGACGGCCCTCAAGTGGACTATGAAGCTACTATGGCAGTGAAGAAGAGGCTTTGCAGGAAGATATTTGATATATTCGGGCATCAATGCTTGCAAACGCAAGAGTACAAGGTAAGTCAAGTTCAATGGGAAACTCAACCACCTTCTGATGAACGTTGCTGAGTCCGTTTTTGGGCCAGCATCCACAGTCACTGTTGCCTGTGCAAATAGTCTGGACTCTGCAAATATGTGGTGTAATATAAGTGTATGTATATCTTGCACTGCGCATAGCGTGAACGCTTGTAGTGTGACTTGTATGAAATGGTTTCTTGTTACACAGCACTGTTGTCCTGCGCAGTGCAAGCAGGCGAATGATGACATGCTGCACATCTGCGGATGTATACCGGCCGTGTTTGCAGGACTGGTTCTCCTCTAGCGAGCACTGGCTTGTCCCTTATGCAGCCTTTTGCTTCCTAAGGGACCTGTTTGGTACCGCCGAGCACTGGCACTGGGGGGTCATGGCAAAGCCAACTCAACAGCTGCTGCAGGATTTGACATCACCTGATAGGGAGTGGCACCAAAGCATACTGTGTTGCTACTGGGTGCAGTACCACCTGCACAGGCAACTACGGCAAGTGAGCAAATGTTACGGTGGTTCTTCCCGGGTTTTCTTTGGCACCTCCAGTGCACTGCCCTAGGCGATGAGTCTTTTGCAGCATCACTAAGCTACTAGTATTGAGGAGCATAGGCGCCGACAGCATAATGCCTTCCTTTCTGCTGCCATAAACAAAGTGACATGTTCTTGGCATGGCTGCTCCAAGTTGCATTGTATGTATGGAACGCTCTATCTGCGCCACTTGCAGGTGTCTGATTATGCAGCCAGCAAACGCGTGGTCCTGAAAGGTGATCTGCCTATTGGAGTAGACAAGCGGAGTGTGGATACTTGGATGGAGCCTCATCTGTTCCGCATGGACAAAAGCACTGGGAGCCCTCCTGACTTCTTTGATCCAAATGGGCAAAACTGGGGCTTCCCAACATACAACTGGGAGGCAATGGCAGAAGAGGGGTATCAGTGGTGAGTGAGGCTAGTGCTACACAGTAGGGTGCCACATTGATCTGTATGAGATCAACTGAGCTTTTCCGGCATCAGACTTGGCCCATTGCACATTGGACTCCCACTGCATTAGGCCTGGTGTGCCATGTATCTACCACCTCTTCCATTTTGTGTCTAATGAAATCTATGGTGCAGGGATCTTGGGTAGTAACCAAGGTCCACCTGGTGTTAAACATGCTGATGATCATTGTGCCATGGGTTGCCGAGACTAAAGATCTTCCCTTGCTTGCGGCGCAGGTGGAAGCGGCGCTTGGGTCACTTAGCTCAGTACTTCCATGCGTATCGCATTGACCACATTCTTGGCTTCTGCAGAATATGGGAGGTACCAGGGGATTGTGCTACAGGTGGGCGAAGCTGCTGTTGCTAGTATCCTTGCACCACATGAAGTCAGCTGTTTGCGTATACTAGTTGGGTTTCTCACACAGTATCCTGACAAAGCCTCCTTTCAAAGCACAAGGCATGCCATTGCTTGCTTCTCACATGGTGACACTGGGCTGGCTTGCTACCAGTGCTTGTCTCATGGTCAGAAGTTATTGTCTGCAGGTATCCTTGGCTATTTCCGACCCAGTATTCCTGTCACTGCAAAAGATTTGGAAGCTCGGGGCATGTCAGGGCCAGAGACTCTTCTTCGCTTGACAGGTGATCATCACCTGCATGATGCACAGACATCAACTGCTCCAGAGGTGCAACCATTGCATGTTGATCAGGTGTTCAAGAGGATCCAGCTCATGCTGGCCTCCCTGCCCTGTATGCGCTGGTTGCACAATTCGTCTATTACCCTTTAGAAGAGGGAGATGAGCATTGGTGGAATGCTGTTGTGGCGAAGAAACTGCCTATGCTTACTGCATGGACGAGTAGCATAGTTCATCCCTTGATACCTTGTCTCATGGCCTGCAGAGCCCTATGTTACCAAGGCACTTCTGCACAAGCTGTTTGGGCCAGAGCTTGCTGTTGAAGTCTCAGCTCGGTACTTCATTGAGGGCCAAGGCCCTGGGGGCTTCAAGTTCCGTCCTGAGTATCATAGTGAGAAGACACTGGCAGAGCTCAAAGCACGACCTGGCTCACCAGATTGGCTGGTGGAGGAAGTGGCCACGACCCGCAAAGGTCTGCTAACTCTAAGACAGAATCTGCTGCTAGTACAAGATCCAGACAATCCTGAGCGCTTGTACCCTAGATTCGGGCTGATGGGCACCAGCAGTTATAAGGAGCTCCCGGATGCTGGTTGGAGAATGGCCCTATCCCAGCTGCATGATGACTACTTCTACAAGTGAGAAAGCTGACGGAGCATCTCAAGAAGGCTTGCTTTGTATGCAATGGTTTGCTCGAGTTGGTTATTGGGAACTGGAGTATGCTTGTTGCTGCTTGTACAGCCGACCAGAGACAGGGCGGCATTGCGATACAGCTTGAGGGATTCCATCCGCTCTGGTTGAGTGAAAGTGTGCTTGTCTGCTGCTTACGCAGGCGTCATGATGCTCTCTGGCGTGCTCAGGCACTGAAGACTTTGCCAGCCATCATGGCCGCCAGCGACATGCTTATTTGTGGAGAGGATCTAGGTTTTGTACCCAGCTGTCTGCCTCCTGTCATGCAGGTAAGGTGTCTTTGTCCTCTTGGCCTGCAGCATGGTGCATGTTTGCATTGCTGAGCTGAGAAGCTCTGTGAGTGCATCGAATATGCAACTTGCTGGGTTTTATGGCCATTTGCTGACTCGGCATGTAGCACCAGCAGGTGAAGATGGTAGCCTGATATGCTTTATATTACTGACATGGGCATGTAGTGGTGCGACCATGTGAGTCCTTGGGTCAGGCGCATGCAACAAGGCTGTATCGCTGTATAAGGCAAAAGGCTGAGTTGAGGTGCACTTTTACATCATGTGGCGGCCACAGGAACTTGGTGTGATCGGTCTACGGATTCAGCGCATGCCCAGTGGCCCAGGTGAAGAGTTCAACAACCCTGCTACATATCCCTACCTGTCAGTGGCATCGCCGTCATGCCATGATGTATCTCCACTACGGCAATGGTACGTTCTCTGCCACATAACACCGCGATGCAGTCTGACTTGCACATTTGAGAGCATTAGTCTACTTCACCAGTTCCGGTGGCGTATGTTCTAATGACTGTTGCAGCTGCTGCTTGCTACTCCCATGCAGGCCTTTGCTTGGCCACACACAGCTAGGAATGTGACGTGTAGCTTGACCTTTGTGTGCAGGTATGAGGAGGATCCTGAAAGACGTGAGCGATTTTACTATACCATGCTTGGTGGTGGAGGCCACCCCCCTGCCTCTGCTTGTCCTGAAGTAGCACGGCTTGTAGTACAGCAACACTTCAACTGTCCTAGTGCGTGGAGTATCCTGCCGATTCAGGTGTGGTTGGTGGTGCTGATTGTGTGCATTGCACATCAGGGCACTGTGGTGCATAGTATTGTTGTTTTACCTGCTTCGTTGCAGTTGCTGACATGTGTGGAAGTTCACTGCCTAAATAAGGCAAAAGGCATGTAGTGCTTGCCATAGGCCAAGTCAAGATTGCTTGATTGTGCACTGCAACCCCTTCGGCTGCAGCAGATGGGTACTTTACAGTCCCATCTTTGGGTGTCACCTTGAAAGAAGAATACTGTAGCGCATCTTCACATGTTCCACATATTCTACACTGTGCAGGACGTCTTCGCACTCATGCCAAGGTACAGTCAACGGCCTTCAAAGGAAGAAGTCATCAATGACCCAACCGTTACAAAGCATTATTGGCGTTACAGGTGGGTTTGCGTGTGCCAGAATTGTGTGTAGTGTCCTGTTTCTTGTGGTTTGCTTGTGATGTCTGCTGGAGGAATGTATGGCGACTCAGCAGCTCTCACTGACGGGCTGACTAGACAGATGCAGCTATCAAGTTGGTTCCAAGGTTATCAATCTACAATTCGGGGCTGTGGTTCGGTAGAGCTATGCTGTCTGCTGGACTTACTTACAGCGACACATTGTTTGTGTATATGCAGG
>LWCB01006403.1:0-18764 GCA_001630525.1 Coelastrella sp. M60 | reverse complement strand
TGCTGACTGTGTTTGCTGCTGCTGCTGCTGCTGCTGGTTTGGCTTGTGCTTCTTGGAAGCTGGGGAAGGTGCCACTGCTGCTGCTGCTGGTGACGGCTCATCTGCATTCTCCTGCTCCTGCTGCTGCTGCAGGTCTTCAGCTGACCGCTTGCGCTGCTTGCGCTCAGCAAGAGGAGCGCGCTTACGAGCAAGTTCAATCTGCGTTCAAATGTGGTAAGTCTACTTGGGCTAACTCCACAACGCATGATAAACTTGACCATTGGCCACTCTGGAGAGACTATGCTGTGCTCCTGAGACCGTCACCACTGCACCAGTCATACAAAGCGTCTGCTGCAAAGGCACAGCAGTCTGTACAGCATCAGAATCAATGATTGTGCAGAGAACATAGCACAAGAGGGGCGAGCAAGTGCTGCAGATTGGTCTGATCAGGCTGTCTGCTTGTGCTCACTTTGAGCTTGCGGCCGTTCAACTCCTTGCCGTTCAGCTCCTCGACAGCCCTCTCAGCATCTTCTGGTATAGCATACTGTACAAAGGCTACCCCTTTGTGACGCTGCTGACCCTTCTGAGTGACTAAAAAGGCGGAACGGACAGGTCCTATGTCGGCAAAAGCTTGCTCTAGCTGCGGTTGGTCGACATCAAATGCCACGTTGCGGACAAAGACGGTCCTGGCATCACGTTCATCTTCTACCGACATTGCAAGGGGTGAACAGCTGCTCAACAGCCGCTGTTGACGGGACCTAAGAGTATATTTCTCGCACGTGCTGCATGCGCCTTGTTCACCGCAACCAAGGTTCAAACCACACTATCAAGATAGTGAGCAGTATGGATCTTCGGCTGGCAGATGGGATGGAGTAAGCGCGTTGGCATGGACAGTAGTGTGTTCTAAACCCTTTGCTGCAAATCCAGTGAGGCATGAGCGTTGGTTCGGCGAAAGAGTAAGATTGTTGCGTGCAACGCGCATGATGAGTGCGACATAGTCTTCTTGGGGGCCCTTGTGGGGTCATGCAGTGACCAGTGCTGTCTTTGTCGTTGATCCCGCTGTTAATGCCTTGAATAGTAATATGGCTTGATTATTCAACAGTTCGAGCACCCAAAGTTGAGACGGACGTTTGGCATAGGCTTCTAATTCCATTAGTATCTCGCAGCGCGTAGCCAGGTTGTCTGGTCCTTTGAACACAAATTGCGAAGATTAGATTGTTTCTCCCGAAAAAGCAAGGTGCTGGAGGTTTGGTCTGGAGGTTGCTCTTGAATTCTCAAGGTGAGTGAAAGCTGTCCTGTCTGGATACTGTTGTGCTGTGTGTGTCAAACAACGCACAAAGTGGGTTTGGTTAGTTCAGAGCGTGCTGTCGCTTCGCTTGTCAGTTTGAAGCTCTCGGCAGGTGCTATAGTTCCAGCGAGCATTCTCGCGGGGATTCTCTGCCAAGCCTCGCACACATGTGCAGCCTGCAAGTCATCTTTTCTTACCTGGTGTGTCCAAGAGAACTGCTTTGCGTTCCTTGTGTTGAAAGGTCGCATACAGCCGAGCGGCAAAGGTTGATGCTCTTCAACTTTTTATCTGCTTTTTGTGCTTTTCGAGTCCTGATTGACCCAGATCGTTTGTTTATGGTCAGGCATATCTGCTGTTCTGAATTTAGGCGATGGATGGCTCCAGTCGAGAACCGCTGTTGCGCCAAGCGATGGACCGCTTAGTGCATGGAGTTTGCGAGTGGAAGGCGTCAGCTCAGCCCTACTCCGCAGACAGGGATGTAAGCTTGGCACAAAAGGATGGCCTTTACGAGCTGTACAGAGACAGTGGCTTGCAGCCTTGGGAGTTTCAGGCAGTGTTGCACCGTGCCTTGCAGTATGGCATGGTAGAGCCACAGCTCCAAGAAGTTTGGTCAGAAGTTGCTGCGACAGTGCTGCAGCAACCTTATAGTGAGTATGCTCGGGACGCGCCCGAACCACAGGCATGGAGCCATGTCAGCAGGAGTAGTGTGGTGACCAGCAATGGAGGGACATACAGTGACCTTTGGGTTCCTCCAAATGGCAGAAACAGCAGTGCACCAGTTAGGCCCCCAGGTCTGGATTCAAAGCAGCCGTACGCCAACAGTGCAGCAGCACTGACCGCAGCAGGGGCTAGGTCATCACCTGATGCAGACATATCCTGCAGCAGCAGCGATCAGCGAAACTGTCGCAAGCAGCAGCAGGCACCAACAGCTGGAGCAAAGCAACCAGCAAGGACGTTGGCTGCTAGTAGACCTGCAGCTGCAAAACCAGCTGTGAAGCAGCAGCAAGTGTTTGCTGCTGAGGGACCTGGCAGGGGCCAGCCTGGCCCCTGTAGCAGTTTTGCTGAACCTGCTGCACATGTTGCAGGCAGTAAGTCACCACCTGATCTGCTGCCGAATGGATATATCCCAGCATACCGGTATGATCTACCTATGTCGGTAGGTGGCGGAGACCCCGATGCAGCACCAGTAGCTGGACAGCAGCAGGCGAAGGAAGCAGAAGGCTTTGCAGCAGGATCGACTGGAACAAGCAGCGACCAGCATCAACAGCAGCAGCAGCAGCAGCGGGGGCTGCAAGGAGCTGCAGTTGCCACAGCGAGTGGGTGGGAGGTCCAAGAGCCCTTGGACTTGTTACCATCCGGCCTGCTGGATGATGTTTATGATCAAGGAGATGCTGTTGTTGATGCTCCAGTGTCTGGTGGAGCCTCTCTACTCAGCAACCCTGCAGCAACAGCCAACCATAGAAGCAATGGTCATGTCAGCAGAGTGCCAGCATCAAGAGGAGCGATGCCTGCTGCCGGTGAACCATCTGCTGTAGTGGCAGCAACAGGCAGGTCTACAAGCAAGCAGCAGCAGCAGCAGAACTCCCAGCAGCGCCAGCAGAAGCAGTCTTTTGCAGCAGCACCAGCTGGTGACCTGTCTATGCAGCAACGGCGTGAGCCTGACCATGTAGGACAGCAGCAGCAGCAGCCGGGCTCCCGGCCTGTATCTCATGATGGCTCCACAGCTTTCGGGCTGCCCATCTCGCCCAATGGTGGTATCTTGAGTGGTGCAATGTTCAGCGGGCAGCAGCAGCCAGGGTTGGACTTCAGCGGCAATGGGCCTATGGCAACTATGCTACCACGACAGTCCCTTGATGGTGCAGCCCAGCAGCAATATGGCACAACCATCCAGCAGCAGCAGCAGTCTCTGGCGTATTCTCCGCAGCAGTTTGCTGCCCTAGGGCCTGCTACATGGGGCACAGGGCCAATGGGTAGTTACATGCAGCCATCGTTCCTAGGAATGGCACCTGTTGGTGCTGTGCAGCCACCACCACCACCTCCACCTCCCCCTAGAGGCCACTCAGCACCGCCTCCAGCAGCAGCAGCCGCAGCAGGAGCTGCAGCAGGGCCGACTCCAGTAGCTGCACAAGGTAGCACAGCAGCAGGCACTGCATCAGCACAGCCACTCAATTATGCTGCTGTGGCAGCAGCCGCTGCTGCAGGGCACCCGATCCACCGTGCACAGCAACATGCAGCGGGTGACAACTGCAGTAATGGCCAACAAGGTGTGCGTGGCTCTGTCGGTGATACTGTGGATGCCCGACCTGCAGCACACCAGCAGCACGGACTTGCTGCTGCACATGACCTTACCAGCAGTGAGAGCAATGAGTTTGGCCACCAGGTACCGCTGTATCAGCCTACTGCAGCTACAGGCTCTGCTCAGCAGCAGCAGCCTCCACTACCTGCTATTGCTGCTGCAGTGAAGGAGCCCAGTGCTGGTAGCAGTACTGAAGATGCTGTTGTTCCTCCACCAGTAGCATCAGCTTTTGGTGGTCTGAGTCTGTTCCACACAGCATCACTAGACAGCCCCGTCACACCAGCTGTTGGGGGGCCTATGTCTCCCTACCCAAGCCCACTGCAAAGGTACAGTTCAGCTGCTCTTATCGCACTCGAGTTCTGCCTTTCATTGTAATTCCCTTGTTGTGATGCCTTATCTGCTGTTGCCAGACCTCTGCTGGTATTACAGCTCGGTGCACAAGAGCCATGCGACTTGGATGTTCAAACTACCTTGTGGTCCTACACTAACATCATGTGTTTGTGTATTGTCACAGAACCCTATCAGCATCAACAGGGGCGTCACCTGCTGTGCCAGCTATGGGGCTCGCAGCTGCCAGTGGCAGCAGTGTTGGCAGCAGCAGCTGCTTAACCGGAATGGCCCCCATGCTGCTGCCTCCTGCAGCAGTGCCTAGCTTAGGAGCCATTGGTGAACCTGTTGGCAGCCTCGGCAGCAGCAGCAGTCGCTTGGCACATTATGCAAATGGCTGTCAGCAACAGGATGGGCAGGTGCAATCCTGGTCAAGCTTTGGTCCTGCTATGGCACCAGCAGCAGCTGCTGGAGATGTGGCTCAGCAGCGTATGCAGCAGCAGCAGCAGCAGCAGGCGCAGCAGACACCAGTGGGTTCTGTTGGTTCTGCAGGCACTTGCAGGCTGGTTGGCACTGCAGACGGCAGCACATGTTCAGCTGAGTCAACAGGAACGGCAGCTACTGCTAGTTCAGTTGCCACACCACACAGCGCACATGCTGTAGAGGTTGGCAATGGGATTGCAGCAGCAGCAGCAGCAGCAGTGCCTGCTGAGACAGCAGCAGGGATGAGGCAACCACCTCCACCGCCGCCACCACCCCCTCCCAGGACAAGCAGTCTAGAGGACCAGCAGCTTGGATCTGACACATCAGCAGATACAGCTAAGCAGCAGCAGCAAGGATCAGAAAGCCCGCAGCAGCAGCAGCCTGCACCTCCGGCCAAGCCCATGACATGGGCACAGAAGCTGCTGACAGCTAAGAGCAATGGCAGCAACGCTAAACAGGCAGCTGCAGCACCCGCAGCAGCAGCAGCAGGACATGCTCGTACTGCAGCAGCACAAGGTCCACATGCAGCAGCAGGCCCAAGGATCGCACCCGCTCCCCTGTCAGAGACTCAGCAACCTAGCGGAGCGGCAGCAGCCAACTCAGCACGTCGGGGAGGCAACACCACAACAGGGCAGGCGTTGCTAGCAGCAGCAAAGCAGCAGGAGGCAGAAGCTGAAGCAGCAGCTGCAGCAGCAGTTCCGAGCTACAGTGAAGCTGCAGCACTTGATGGGCTTGATACTGTCACAGCCAAGGCTGCTGTGACTGCTGCTAGTAGGATGCCGCTGCCAGCGAAGATGATTCAGGCCTGGAGGAGTGGGCTGTGCTTGGCCAGCTGCATCAAGCTGCTGCAGAGTCAACGGTCCGATCTGGCTATGGCATTGAATGACAGGTATGAGACATGCTGTTTGCAACTGCCAAACACGTTGTCACTCAATGAAAAAGAGGCATCTGGTGTGCAGCAGATGGTACCTGCCAAGGTAGTGCTTCATGTCCGCAATGCTCGCTGTTTTCATTGTGTTCATCCAATGCAGTAGCATATGCGTTGCAATGTACGTATGCTGACATGAGCGATGTCTGCTGCACTGGTTGTCTGTGGCTTGCAGGATCAAAGGATGGCTATCTCAGGACTGTGATCGATCCACAGCTGAATGTCTGGTGTTGTTTGTGCTGACGAATCTGAGACGGGACTGGCATGTGACTGCCAAGAGCCCTGGTGCTTTCTTGATGGGTCTGCTGCAGCACAGAGCTTCTCTGATTGGTGGCAGTGGTATGAGCAGGAAGCTGCTGGAGGTGGCAAGGAACTTCCCAAATGTGGCAGTGTATATTGACAGTGACGTGCTGCAGGTGAGTTGCTCATGCAATGCTTTGCCTGCTGCCTGCATCACATGCTTCGTGGGTTCCTGCTGCTAAGCTGCTTTGACTATCAAGTCTTGCATGTACCTGCTACAGCATCAGTTGAATGCCTTTTGTGGTCGTGACAGAGCTGTTGGTACAGCAAGGAAGTGTCAAACGTCAGCAACCTTTTGCAATGAATGTAGGAGCTGGGAGATATGGAGCCGTCGCTGCGCAGCTTCATCATGGATGAGTACATGTGCAAGCAGCGTCATGACTGGCCAGAAGGCTTAAAATTCCCCAGCCAGTGCCTGTTGAGCTGCATGAGGAGCATCAGGTGCGCAAAGTGCTTAGTCCATCGATAAACTTTTTTTTGCCTGACAAACACACCGAAAGAGGAGCGTGTCCAGCATCCATCTTGACATCTGTGTAATACAAGTCCTGCTGCTGCAGCTTGCAGCCTTGTCTGAAGGGCTTGCGTCGTGATCTCGGAAGTGCCTGTTGTGTGTCTTGTTTGCAGGTATGCTGATCCTGCAGTGCACCAGGCGTACATCACCCTCATGGAGACTCGCCCTGATCTCAGCAAGGCCATGAATGGCGTGATCCTGTACGGCCTCTGCAAGTGTGATGCTGCTACTGGTCTGGCAGCAGTCAAGAGACTGTCTGAACTGCCTGCAGAGTGGACAAGCGCTGCCAGGGTCAATGCCAGCGCCTTCTTGTACCAAAAGGTGTGTTTGTGTCTGTGCATAGAAGTATGCTGTGAAGGTGTTGTATGCCAGGAAATGAGCTGTATACTCATTTGCATCTGCTGTGCCTATTATAGCTGTATATCTCATGAGCCTGTAGTACACAGGGCCAAAGCAGTGTCAGTCTACTGTGTCAGCTGGGCTTATCTGTTGCTGTTTTACACCTGCTGTAGGTCCAGGAGCTGTGTGGTGGCCATTGCTACTGATGGCCCAGCAGACACAGGTTTTGTGAGCAGCAGTGAGTCAGGCTGATCAGTATCTGCAGCTGCAGGGCACTCCAGTACAGCTTACCCAGCAGACAGCAATGCAGGGCAGTGGTTCTATTGGATAAGCAGGTGTGGCACATCTGAACAGGCATCCTTCATATGACGCAGATGGATGACCCGTTTTTGCACATTTCAGGACCAGGAGCAGAGCTTGCATTGGCAGATCTACGCAAAGCCGGTATCACAGATAACTTCGACAGCGAGCTGTTTGTAACCAGCTGGAGTATAACATGGTATGAGCTGAACAACAGCTGTGTGACTGAGCACCTTGGTGCGTCTGAGTGTGTGTGGTGGTATAATTAGCTGAGGTACAAGCCTTAGATGATGTGATCTTAGCTTGTTGTGTTGACCCAGAAAGAGACAGACATTGAGTTGTTGCACCTTGGACGTCCTTCTGCTCTAGCGGAATATGGGATTATATGACAGATGCTGCTGGGTTGAGTTGTGTAGCATGTCTTGTACTAGTGAGTTGCCCCAACTGAGGGTTGTGCAATGCCGGCAAGGTCCAAGCTATCAAGCTGTTGATTAGTTCTCCGTACACGTTGACAATGCATGCATGCACTTAGCGCTATTTGGTCGTGTTCATGGGCTAGAGATGTGAGACTGGCATGTCTACAGAATCGTGTTCCATATGAATGAGTTTACATATTGTTGGTGGTATTCCTGTGTGGTGAACAGTTGCCCTCCTGTGCCCTGCAGCCTGTTGTGTGCAAGGGTGAGAGTGACCCAAGGGTATCCCACCACATCTGATCATCATGGCACAGAGTGTGCCATTGACTTGTTGCACTCCTTGTTGAGGTTACTACTGGTGTCATTAGTTGTGGTCTTAGCTGCGCCTGCGATGTTCTGCTGGCTGCATGCGCTAGGACCTAACCCTCTCCAAGACAGGTCACAGGTCTGCTGCAGGGAGACATAGTGCAGCTTGCGACAGAACATACTGCCAAGACTGTTGATGACTTCATATCAGAACGAATAAGAAAGTATAGAGTAAACTGGTGCTCTGTGTATGCTGTCACTAGCACAACCAAACGAACATCGCTAGCGAGAGCGCTTACTCAATTGCTTGAAGCAGTGGTTGGGTTCCGATCTGCCTAGCTGTTCTCGATAGATACTCGGACTACTATAGCAATATTAAGCACGGTATCTACGTGTACAGCATGTGCGTGCACACAGGAGGCAGCTGCACCCACTCTGCTGGGTTCCACCAGTGAACTGTATTGATGGCGATCAAGTGCATCCTGGTATATCGGCTGCCAAAGGGCGTCAACCCAACCAAGGGAGATGCAGGTATTTGTCTTGCTACTGCTGCAATCTGTCATTTGTCTGTTCGTGTTGCTGTGGCAGTCTGCAGCAGGCTTTGTGCAGCAGAGCAAGTTGCCTGCCACGCACGTAGCACACCTCGTCAGCTGCAAGTCAAGCTTTCTCAAGCCTTAGGTTGTGACAGCAACTTTCTTAAGATAGCCGAGGTAGTTGTTGGCAGCCAGCCGTGCAACATTGGCTGCAACTGGCAACTCAATAGACACTGGCACACCTGCCGCAATTTTGGATGTGATCCATTATGCACCGCAGAACGAATCGTCGCTGTGCTCGTGGAGCAGCTGTGCTGCATTCCTAATGAGAGTAGGAGTCAAGGAACAGGAGACAAGCAGCTAGAGGCCTATGTGACAGTGTTTAAACAGCAACAGGTGCCAACTAGTCTGACACTGCCATCAGTGCAACATTCTCTGCCTCTGTATTTGGACCCATGTAATAATCCAACTAACGTATCTGTTGTATCTGCAGTTGATGTCTACGTGGCAATGTTGTTGTGCATCTGTTGCCACCACAATGGTCATTGTAAACAACTCACCATTCCGTGGTGTGCTTGGCCTCCAAGATGTGGCACAGGCCACACAACAACTAGTCGTGTCCAGCATTACCATACTGCCTCTTTGCTGATACACGAACCCGTATGTGCAGGACCTCAGTGAAAGAGTATGATGTGCCTGCTAACAACCCATGAATCTGTCCACTTGCCAACAGGTGCCAGACTTGTCTGTTGTGAATGACCCCAAGACGCTCAAAGATGTCTGGATGTACAAGCTGGCACGGGAACATTCCAGCAAGGTCATACTCATGATCAAGTAAGCCTTCTTGCCCCTTGACTTGTGAGCCAGCATGAAAAGCCCCAGCATGTGCCACAGCACCCTGTTGTGAAGCTTCTACATAGTTACGACGTCATCTGGCAGTCTGCTGCTGATGCAGTGTCAAGCGCAAGTGGTATGCATGTGTTGTGTTGTTGTAATTATGCAGGAATCTGTCACCTGCTGCAGTTGAAGAACCATTGTTGTTGTTGCTTCTGCTGCTGCTGTTGGTGTTGCCATACCCGTGCAGTCCTGCTCCCTCAAACAATACCACACGAATGACAGAAGCAGACGCCAGCATGCGTGTCTTCCTTGAGAAACGACTGGATATGAGACAGAAGGGTGTGGTAGTCATTCATGTGAGCATGTTTCAAGCTGCTCTTGCCTTGCTCTCCAGCTTTTCAGTGGAGTGTGTTGATCTGTTGAATGTCTGATATGCCAGCATGACCTGTGAGAACATCCCCTAGTACTCAATCACAGGTCACTGCACTACACACTGGCTGTTGTGCATACTGTCACTATCCTTCCACAGGAGCAATTATGATGTTTGTAACAATTAGTATTCTGAGGGCCTCCCAGCCAAGGCAGCTAACCCTGCTGTTGCTGCTGCTGCTGCTGCCGATACTGCTGGTGGTATCTGGTGCTTTCATCCCACAGAGTTACTCCTGGAGTATGGGTGACAAGAACAGTGATGTGATGGTGAAGCTCCTGCAGGTATCACAGCCCAACCAGTCTACCAGATGCCTAGCAGTAGAGATCACGTACACAGCAGCAGTGGCACTTGGTGCAGGACAGCATGTGCTCTATGATCTAGCAGATAGAATTACTGCTCTGGTTGCAGCAGCAGGAGCTCCAGGCAGGTGAGGGGGTGGTGGTGACTGTACATTTTTGTATGACTGTACAGATATGAAGGATCAAACAGTGGTCCAATACTGCAGCAGGTCGCTGCTTTGGTGCACTTCGTGTTACTGCCGCAGTTTGTTCATGTGAGTGCTTTCTGATTGTGTTTGATGAACTCTTGGAGACATGCATCTGTTGACCTTTGTGATGAACAGCAGGGTCAATTCGTGTAGGTGTGAGCAGCATCCTCAGCTGTTGTTGTGATTGTTACAGGTTGGAGATCCTTCAGCCGGATTACTCAAGGTTGGAGGGCAGGGGGGAAATTGATCAGTCATATGGAGCCATGCATACAGTGGTAGCCTACCATCAGCTGCTTACGGAAGTATTGGGAGTAAGATAGTCTACACTGGGAAGTGACGGAGATACTGGGCATCCTGACATAATGGTTGCATTCTTGTTCAGTAATGCAATCGCTGCAGCAAGAGCCATGTCAGGAAATCAGTCCAAATGCAGTACAGTTTTGCACGGGCTTGCCAACGTGGAAGTTGAAAATCAACTACAGACTCTTGCCAGCACAGATTTCAATTGGATCAATGCAGTGACCACTGCTTGTCAACAGTGAACTGTGCTTTGATGACATATTGTGTTGCTATTCGGGGATCAGGGTGCTGCAGTGCGCTGAAAGGTTGTGTCCTTGAGCAACCACGGCAACCCCTCCTACACTCATTTTGGCGTCTTTTCATAATGTGATAGTTGGGTTTTGAGGTAGTTGAGGCAGGGTCTGGCCTTGACTGTCACCACAATTGAAGTGAATGTGACCCAAATGCTTGCCCAAATGTAAGCTTGGTGGAGCCCCTTGGGAGCAGCAATCGTACCGTTTGTGCTGTTATCGTGTACAGATATTGTTGCAGGTTGCAACTTCCTTCTCTTAACAAGTCTGTCACCTGCAGAGCAATGCTCAGTTGAACTGTGCATGTATTTGTCACATAGTCGGTCGCTGGGCTGCGTAATATGCACAAGTTGTGCTGCACGAGCCAAATTTTCTTTCACAAGTTGTGAGGAGCCCCGTTTGATACTTCTTGACTTTGGTTCCACATGTGCACAGCGACGCCGTGGTTGATGATGAACAACCGGGCAGATACCAGCACGAGCAATGCAGTGACAGCAGCATTGCCAATGGCATGCAGCTTGGTTTAGGAAGATCAGGCGCACCAGCTTAAGACGGATACCTTTGTCATTTCAGCAGATATATGTTTGAACAGATATCCAGCACAATCTCTCCACTCCTGTCCCAAGTACAGCGTGTCCCATGGTGTGGTCACTCCTGGTGCCACCCGACTACAACGAACTTTGGAGGTAACTGCTGCAACTTAACCACCATACAAATCATGCTATATCTGAGTGTGCGACAAGCCGTTTGACCTGTCACGAATGCACTACTTCGTGCTTAACCACTTCTGTCCCTCCGCATACTCGACAGGAGAGTCGCTGACATACTGGCACAGGGTCAGGGAGCCAAGACGTCTAAGATACAATACGCATGTACAGGTGTCTCAGTGGACACACCGCCAGCAACACCTTCTGATGTTCAGTGTGGTGGACTGACCTGATGTTGGCGCACAGTAGCCTATCCGACTATCCCGGTATATTAGTTACATCTTTAGAGCTACGTGGACCATTGCTGACACGTACATCAGGCTTCCTTCAATATTGTTGTTGAGGGATTGTCATTGCTGAAGTCGTGCCTACGCTCTCATGTGGACTAACCTCAACAGTGTTGCCAGCCGTGCCACAAAGCTAGCATCAAATTTTATTGAAGCGGCTGCCCAAGATTACGGCTCTGAGGTAAGGTGCATCGCGTACACCAACTGACTGTAGTGGTTGTCCCATGGTATGGCTAGCAACAACCCTGCCTTTGCAATCCACGTGCAGGATGCATCCAGAAGGTCAGGATATGGTGCATCAGGGGACCTGGGGAGCCCTTCAAGCAGCAGGTGAGAATCAAAACGCTGCTTGTATCTTCAATACCTGTCCATGTTCTGTTTTGTGGGGCAGCACCCGCAGCATCCTTGAACCTTCTCTGTTTATCTTGATCTTGTCATAACCTTCAAGGTAGTTCGTCGTGGTAGTTCAGCAGCAGCTGGCAGCTGCGACAACTGTATTGCGATAATTCTTTTTACACTGCTGTAGCTCTGAATCATGTACACTCTGCATCATCAATCTGCAGAGCCAGCCATGATGGTCGTCACCAGAAGCAGCATCATGCTGATATCTGGTCTCAGCAGTATCACACAGATCCCCAGCAACCACAGTATCAAGCAGTAGCGGATGTCCAACCAGCCTCGTATCAACAGCCATTTATGAGCGGTTACGACCAACAGCAATTACAGCAGCAAAGCTCCGAGCCACGTTACCAACAAGCAAGTTGGGAGTATCAACAGCAACCAGAGTATGAGGCATACCCCCAGCAACAGACTCAGGAAGCTGCCCAACAGCCTGAGCAGGAGGGTTCTCAACATCCCAACGAGTTCACATACCAACAGCAATATGGTCAACCACCATACCAGGGTTACTATGAGCAGGGGCACCCCCAACAAGCATCATATGAGCAACAGCAGCAAGGGTACTATGACCAGCAGTGGCAGTATCAGTACAGCGCTGAACAGTACCAGCAGCAGGTGCAAACATTCGGGCAACCGGCTGAACACGCTGAACCCCAGCAGCAAGTAGCAGATCAGCAGCTGCAGCACTATCCTGCATACACATATGCGGATCACTCAGTGCAGCTGCAGGACCAGCAGCAAGCTGGTCTTGTTCCAGCTGCATCAGAACTGCAACAGCAGCAGGTGGAGCAGCAGGAACATCAGAGGGGCCGGAAGCGCGGAGGCTGGTTGTCAGGTGGTGCAGTCAGTGTGTTGACAGGTGCTGCTGGTGTCGGCAAGACATACTTGGAGAAGATTGCAGCCAATGTTGCAGGATCTGAGGAGGTAGGTGTTGGCCACTCTTTGATTCAGTTGTGCAGAAATATGTGTCCTTGTAGGTTGTGTATCGTGCCAGTTACGGCAGTTGCCTGCCTGGTGGTGGCAGTGGCTTTGACGTTGGCCCTCATCAGCATCTTGACCTAGGGTTGATGTATTGATATCTCTACTTTCTGGCGCCTGCATGTTTGAAGGAGCATACTTGTGCTGAAAGTGGCCGTGGTCTTCTGCTGGTCACCTCCCTGTTGTCTTCCTTACTGCTGCCCAGGCTGAAGCCGCCATGGAAGCCAGCAGACTGCGTGAGCAGCTCAATCGCCTCAAAGCTCAACTCGTCTCCGAGGCCGAGGCCAGAGAAGATGAGCTGGCAGCATTGCAGGCAACACTGCAGCAGCTCAAGTCAGAAAACGATGCCCTGCGCCAGCAACAGCAGTTACAGGGTGGATTTGCGGCCGTGACTACAGCGACAGCGGCTGCGGGGAATAGTGTAAGTGATCTGGTGCCGTCTCGCAGCATAGACAGCGCTGCAGGAGCACCCTCACCGGGGACCCCTAACCCCTTGTCTCTGACTACTATAACAGGGGATGCAGCAGCAGCTGTGGCAGCAGCAGTAGTAGCTGGTGCTGCTGCTGCTGTTGCCGGGGTGAGTGAAGAGGCGCTGAGTCAGAGGGAGGCTGCTCTCCGGAAGCAGTTTACTGCTAAGGTGAGGCTGCTGCAGCAGCAGTTGGAGCAGAAGGATGCAGAGCTTCAGGAAGCACTGGCACAACAGCAGCAGACGATGGTCGACAGTAGAGATGCACAAAGTCATGAGTCTGCAACACCAGCAACAGCAGTAGCACCACTCAGTGTTGCAAGGGAGGTTGAGGGTTCTGATGATACAGCTGCACTGCAGGTCCTTGAGCTACGTTCACAGCTTGAAGCATCTCAGCAGCTGCTGCATGAAGCGCAGCAGCAACTGTTTGATGCTCAGCAGCAGCTTGCTGCATCACAAGAAGAGCTGGCGTCTGTGAAGCAGCAGTTGGAAGCTACTCAGCAGCAGCTCAGGGAAGCAGAAGCTGCAGGAACACACGGCTGGGGTGAAGAAACTGATCTGGCTCAAGCAGGTGACACAGCAACAGGAGTATTAGATCTCCAGATGGTGGAGATACAGCAGCAGCATGAAGCTGCAGTAGCAGCACTGCAGCAACAGCTGACAGCTGCACAACAGGAGCTGCAGCACTATCAACAAGCTGAGTTGGATGAGCAGCAGAAGGCCTCGGAGCTGAATCAGTCTCTGCAGCAGCAGCTGGAAGACTTGAAGCAGCAGTATGAGGAGCTACAGCAGCAGAGCGGTGCCAGTGAAGCAGCATTACAACAGGAGCTCACGCAGCTGAAACAACAGCTAGCTGCATCTATAAGTTCTGCTGCTACTGCACCTGTGCCTGCTGCTTCTGAGAACATTGTCAAGTCTGCTGAGGGTACCACTGACATTCCTTATGGTGATGCAGCAGCAGCACCGGCAGCAGCAGCAGCAGAAGGGGCATGGGACTGTGATGAGGGCTTCTTTGAATCTCTGGGGGCGGAAGGCGACCATCAGCAACAGCAGCAGCAGCAGCAGCACAACGAGCAACAGCAGGAGAGCCACAGGTCACCAGAATCAGCGGGTGTTAGCTCAGCAGAGTATGATGCAGTGTTGCAGGCCAAGTTGGAACTAGAGGCTCAGCTGACAGAATTGCAGCAGAAGCTGGCGGCAATGGAACTACAGCAAGCTGCCAGGGATGATGCTGAATCACGCTCTGCAGCTCTGACATTTGCAACTGCAGACGAGGTGCAACAATTGCAGCAGCAACTTGAAACAAAGACTGATGAGGTAGCCCATCTGCAGCAACAAGTGTCTGTGCTTGAACTGCAAGTATCAACTGGCTCTGGCACTAACTCAGAGCAACAGCTAGTAGAGTTGACTGCACAGGTGGCTGGTCTACAGCAGCAGTTGGTTACCAAGTCTGCTGAAGTTGATGATCTTGTTCAGCACCGGACCGCATTGGAACAGCAAGTTGCTACTGTTCATGCTGATAGAGCTATTGCTTCAGCAGCAGAGCTTGCAGATCTGCAGCAACAACTGGCAGCACTAACAGCTGACAATGCATCCCTGCAGCAGCAAATATCACTGCTGGAATTGCAGCAGGCAGCAGCAGGCGCCCCAACAGCAGCAGCACCAGGGCAGTCTGTGATTGAGCTGCAAGCTCAGGTGACAGAGTTACAGCAGCATCTGGACGACAGAACAGCAGAGGTTGAATTACTGCACAAACAGGTATCTTTGTTGGAGCTTGAGTCACTGCAAAATAGCACTATTGCTGCTCCTAGTGCAGCAGCTGTGGAGCAGATATCAGAGCTACAGAGCCAGCTGGCAGCGCTACAGCAGCAGCTGGAAGTTTCACAGCAAGCAGCCGCAGCAGCAGGTGATGAGAAGGTACGTGATCTGCTTGCTCAGCTTGAGGAAGCAAAGGCTGCTGCAGTGGCAGCAGCAGCAGATGCTGAACAGGCAACGGCAGCATTGGAAGCGCGTGATGCATTCTGGATTCAACAAGTGGAGGAGATTAGATCACAAGCACTAGTTGCCGAAGGCGGAAGCAGCAGCAGCAGCAAAGAACAAGCTGCTGGTGATACTGGTGCAGCACAGCAGCAGCTGGCAGCAGCCCAAGCAGGTCAAGCAGCAGCGGAACAACAGGTTGCTGAGCTGACTGCACAGCTAGCAGCGGCAACAGCAGCAGCTGGCAATTCAGCAGTAACTGATAGTATTTTGGGTGCATCAACTGCTCCTAATCCGGCTGCTGCTGTTCCTGTTACTGAAGCAGCATTGGCGGAGAAGGAGCAACAGCTGAATGTGTGGTATCAGCAGTTGGAAGAGTATTCACAACAGCTGGCTCAAAGGGAAGCGTGGGTTGCTGAGCAGCAGCAGTGGATAGCACAACAACAGCAGCAGCAGCAACAGGAGTCATCATACGCAGTAGCAGCAGCAGGCACTGATCACACTGCTATGGCTGGTCAGGATGCAGACACGGCAGCAGCTGCAGGGCCACCAGCGGCAGAGCAGCAGCTGCAGGAAGCTGTACATTCTGCCTGTGTTTCCCAGCAGCAACTGGAGCAGTACAGATACCTAGAACAGCAGCTGCAACAGCAGACAGCAGCAGCAGCTGAGGCTACTTTGCAGCAACAACAGCTACAGCAGCAGCTGGACGATGTGCAGCAGCAGCACACAGAGGTCCTGACTGCTTGGCAGCAGCGGCTCGAGCAAGCAGATGCAGCGGCTGTAGCAGCCCAGCAGCAGCTGCAAGAAACACAGCAGCAGCATGAAGCAGCAACACGGGAAGTCCAAGACCTACAGAATCAGCTCACAGAACAACAGCAGTTATGCCAGAGTTTGCAGCAGCAGGTTCAGCAGCTGCAGGAGCAGTTGAAGCAGCAGCAAGAGGCCTCTGACGCTCAGTTGCAGCAGCTGCAGCAGCAGATGCAGGATGAACATGTCAAGTTTGCAGCAACAGAAGCCGAGCGAGATGCATCGTGGCAGCAGTACCTTGATCAGAGTGTGACAGCAGCAGTAGTAGAGGCGTCAGCAGCAGCACAGCAGCGCGAGCAGGAGCTGCAGCAGCAGGTGGATCAGCTGCAACAGGATTTGCTGAGTCAGCAGCAGCTGGTGATGAGTTTGCAGCAGCAGCTGGCTGGGGAGCAGCAGGGTCTTGCTGGGGAACATGAAGCAGTGATGAAACTACAACAGGTGAGAAAGGAGTGCTTTGCTTTCAAAGCCAAACTGACTGATGTCAACTCTTTCTGTTTGCATCTCTCTGCCATTCTGTGAACCTAGGTGTGTTTGGCAGTGGACATATGTACCCTGGTAAGACTGGTGAATGTTTGCATTCTACAAACGAGAATATAGTTAGGGGGGGGGAGTTGGTTGAGTTTCCACCAGAAGATAAGTGCACTAGACAGTTTCAGCTGCTCAACGAACGTGCATCTGTGCACCTGATTCTTACAGCTAAGTGTGTATGTGGTATGTTCCACCACAAAGAGCTTGGTGCTTGTGCCAGCAAAGTGGTGAATCCTTGCCAGCTGATTGACCCGCTGCATCTGACTGTGTACTACTGCTGCAGGACCTGTCTGCATCACAAAGTGAGGTGCAGTCACTTCAGCAGCAGCTACAGACCCAACAGGCAGCACTGGCAGCAGCACAAGCGGCGGTGGCAGGGAATAACAGTGATGATATGCTTCGGTCACTGCAGCAGCAGTTGGAGCAAGCAATGCAGCAGCATGTGGCGGTTGCTGCTGAGAGGGACCAGCTAATGCAGCAGGTAAGAGTCTGAAGGGCATGAAGAAAGAATGAAATACAAATGTGACTCGGAAGCAAGAGTCTGGGTTTGAAGGGTGCATCTGAGATTCTGCCATTGGACCAAGTAAGATGTGCAAGGAAACCAATGCAGGCGTTTGACAGCTGGTGTCAGAAGCCACCCGTACGAGAGCTACATCTGTAACGATTGCCCTACTCTCTGGCAGATGCGTGTGCAAGCATATTGACAGATGGGCTGTACAGTTATTGTGTGTTGTGCTGAACTGACAGGTGGATCAGCTGGTGACTGAGCGCAATGCACTGCAGCAACATATGACGGAGCAGCAGGCTCAGCTTCAGGGACATTCCTTTGAGGCAGCAGCAGCGGCGCATGAGTTGGAGCAGCAGTATGCCAAGGAGCTGGACCAGCAGCAGCAGCAGTGCCAACTGCTAAGGCAGCAGCTGCAGGAGATGCAGCAGCAGATGGCGCAGGAAGCAGCATCGGCAGAAGGCAAGGTGCAAGCAATGCAGCAGACCATTAATGATCTGCAGCAGCAGCTGGCAGCGGTTGGTAGTCAACAAGAGGGACCTGGTGCTGCTGCTGCTGTAGCAGAAGCACAGGCTGCTGCTGCTGCCTTTGAATCCCAGGCAGCTGAGGCTCGTGCTGCTGCTGCTGCTTCTGGTACCAGAGTGGCCGAACTGCAGGAGCAACTGCAGGATGTGCTGAATGAGCTTGAGAGCCTCAGAGAATCAAGAGGTCCCGCTGCTGCTGCTGCTGCTCAGCAGCTGGCAGCAGCGCAGGCTGACCTGGCAGCAGCACGTGCTGATGCTGCGTCTGCTGTTGCTGATGCTGAGGCATTGCGTGGTGAACTTGAGCGGACGAAGGCTCAACTGTCACGACTGAAGGAGCAGCTGATGAATGAACAGGATGATGAAGAAGAGCAAGTGGCTTGGAGGATTGAAGCAGAGGTAAAACTCCTTTGAGGCAACTTTTGCAGAAACATGTTTGTGATCTTGTGGTTCAAGGCGCCTGAGACAGATGCTACACACTGCTGCAGATCTTTCAATGCCAGTTCAGCTGCCTGGGAGTATATAGCTGGGTGTATTCTTCTGATCTATTTCCATAGAGGTATTCTTGTGTTTCTAGTTCAAAGCCAGTGGTTCATAGTTCGATGATTCATCTCAATTGCGGATCACTGGGACATCTTCATCACAGTTGAATCTGATGTGCTGAGCCAACCTGCCTGCTGTGGTATGCTTGTCACCTAGGTGAGAGCTGTGCGTGAGGAAGCTGCACAGCGTGAGGCAGCACTGCAGGCAGCACTTGATGATGCAAGAGCAGCAGCAGCAACAGCAGCAGCAGCAGCAGCTAGTAGTAGTGCTGCTGGTGATGAGGACAACCTGTCTCAGCTGTTGGCTGATAAGGAACTTGAGCTGGAGAATCTGCAGGCTGCATTGGGAGAGTTGAGCTACGAGGTATGAACAGGGTGTGGGTTTTGTTGTAACACACCGGGTCCTGTTATAACAGCATGTGGAGGACCGCGGCCGAGTTATATGTCTCATCTGTGGCAATAGCTTGCCCCCAGGTTGTATGTACTGTCAGGCTCCTTTGTAAGCATCTTGCACAGCACACCGGTAACTTCCTCAGTAATTAATCGCCTGAGATGTTTGTGACAGCCAAGTTATATCAAAGATATTGGCAACTGTTTGTTCTAAACACGAAGAATAACTTATGTGTAGCTGATGGGTTTGTTGCCGGTGCTTGTGATGTTTCAGGCCGAGGCTGCTGAGCGTGGCCGAGCTGAGATT
>LWCB01006402.1:0-10503 GCA_001630525.1 Coelastrella sp. M60 | reverse complement strand
CAGCAGAGCAAATTGTAGCCTTTGATTGCCAGCCACTGCAATATGGACATCTCTACAGGAGAGCGCGGCAAGTGCTGATACAAAGGTATGAGCCCGACCCATGCGCACCTCCAGGCGTTTGTGGCTGTTGTTTCTGTTGTTTGAAGTTTGGAGTAGCAAACAACTGAGTCCGGAGAGCTCCTCCATCTAACCTATCAAGAGGTGGCGGAGCTGATGCTGCGGGGGTTTCATGCTGTCGGTGATTATTGCGGTTCAGTGCAGCACCACCCTGTGGGGAAGCGTCACACAAAGTAGTATGCCAACAGCATGATGATGATGATGATTGCAGACACAAATAGCCATTGAACCTGCTGCATAAATAGCTTGTGAGACAATAGAAAGGTTTGGTCTCAGATACCCACATGCACTACAGGTGCTGGCACTGCTGCTCATCCCTTACCTTCTCCAAGCTGCGCATTGTATCCATGATGGTCTCTGCCACGCTCGTAGCCTTGACCACTGGCATCTCCTGTTGCCGTGTAGCATTGTCTGGGCCTTCTGCTGCTGCTGCTGTTGCCTGTAGGCCAGCTCTGCTGCTGCTGCCTCCCTCTTGTGACCCTGTAGAGCCTGGAGATGTGCCAAGACCGGACATGGCACGCAGGCCTGACGTTGTGGCCATGCGAATGCGCTTGTGACCTGGTGCAGTTTTGACAACCCCAACACTTTCGGTTCTTTGCGGTTGCCACCAAACAATGATGCAAAACAAGCATGTCGACATGGTGGGGCCTCCATCCCAGAACAATCGACATGGTGGGGCCTCCATCCCAGAACAATTGATGGAGTCCCAACTGGCGTGGCAGTAGATTGACAGCTGCTATCCAGGCAGCAGCAGACAGACAGACTTCAACGCAACACTCGTGATATTGATGCCAGAAGGCAGCTTGCATGATGCCAGATGCAGGAGAACGGTCGAGGCCCCTTTCCATATACTCACCTACGACCACCGTATCCAGTACACTGGGGCCATGCATGTCAGATCCACGCTTTGAGCCCGGAGCTGGCAGCCCAAGCTTCAGAGGTGTATTTCGCATGGGTTTCAGAGCACCAGGAGCCCCTGCTACAACTGCATTGAGCAGCCCTGGCCTTTGCCTGCCTGCTGAGCCACGCTTTGCACCCATCAACGGGGCTTTGTTGGCCCTGGCTCTAGGCAGGCCTAACACAGGCTTGGGGGCTGATGGGATGCCTGCCCCTAGAAGGCCAGGAAGGTCTTTGTTGCTGATGCCGCCTAGTACACCACCACTGGCACCAAAACCCCCAGACCTACTTGGCGGCCTCTCAGTGAACGCTGCAGCAGACTGGCGTATGTTGGCTGTTGCAGGGAAGAGTGGTGCGGCATTGCTGTTGTTGTTGGCTGCAATGCCAAATAGGCTGCTGGTTGGAGCACCTGCTGCAGGATACAAGCCATCACCTGGTGCAGGAGTCTGCCGGGTAGAACCAGCTGCTGTTACATCCTGCTGCTGCTGTGTGTCGCTGCCTCCCGCAACTGCTTGTGCAGCGCCAGCCTGTAGCAGGAAGGTGGACAAGGGCCCACCTCCACCTCCTGGCTTGCTCGATGGCATGGGTGTGAGAGGACGATGTTTGCCAGCATTGCTGTAGAGGGCGTTTGCACTGCAGCAGATCAGGACAGCCAGGCTTAACCATTGGCACTAGGACGCAAAGACAGCACTCTCAACCCCGCGCCTGTCTACCGTATGCTTGTGGAGTTAAAAGTCACTGGGATCAAACTTATTACAGAAAGATACAGCAGAAAGTGTCATAGCATTACTGAAAGAATCACAATCACTCACCTATTGATCTGGCCAGCACCAGTTCTGCTAGGACCAGCTGCGGGTCTTCCATATGGCGTGTATCTAGCAGCGACCCCAGAACGCCTTACAGGTCCAGGCCCCTCTTCTATAATCTGTGATGCCGGCCTGTTTTTGAGGATCTCTAGTACTGCAATCGGCTGACCCCGGCGATCTGCCTGCTGTTGGTTATGACTGTTGCTGGCGAAATCATTAGCACGGCCAAAGAACCGCTCCAACGCCGCATGCTTGCCATAATCCCAACCTGCTGTTTGCTGCAGAAGTGTCTGCTGCAAGCTACCAGGCAGTTGGGCCTCTGCTTTAGGCTCCTGCAATATCGACCACCCAGCAGTCAGAGATCATATGACGCCAGCAATAGACATATGGCAGATAAGCCGCTGCAGTCCACGCACGATGCAGGGCAGAAGCCGTCCATGTTTACCTGTAAGACTCTCGACCGTTGATGTGGCGTACTACCGCTGTGCATTGGCGCCGAAGCCTGTTCAACTGGTTTGTCCGCATCTTCACTCGCCGCATCGCCTGTATATTGCCGGGCAGCACAAAGTAAGATATGAACTGAAGATACATTGCATGCACAGGGAACTATCGTCGACAATAGCTACCTGATGCCGCTGCAGCTGCTGGTGAACTTGTTCCGCCAGCAACTCTGCTTAGTAGCCGCCTAGGCGTTGAAAGAGCTGCCTGAAAAGATTTAAAAAGACTTCCCGGCGTTTTGCTGCCTTCTGCACTCATACTTGCGATCACTGCCAAATTCTTTGGAGCCTACATGTGCTGTATCGTCAAGATTGTTGCGAATTACGAGTATTTGATAGAGTGAGCACCATAAGTCAGCATTGTTCAACGATGTTGTGCAGCCGCAACAGTTTCATGGGCTTGAACACATAAACATAACAGCAGGTCCCAGGTGCAGCTGCTGCCTTAAAAGGTTATGAACCTGCGTTTCATTCGCTTGTGTTCTGTGTTAGAAAACCATCACGATGCGCATCGTCAACAGTGCAGCTGAGAGCAGGCGTGCAAGTGCTATACAAAGCTCTTGTCACACATGGCACGCCAGATTAGATTGAGCTATGATGCTGTGACATGATGAATGGTGAAGAACGTGGAAAGCACAATAGAATCACTGCTGGGCAGCGCAAGGTGACCTCTCAGCACAACTGTAGCTTGAGCTGTTATTCGCCAACCGCTACAGGCTTGCTCAATCAAGGTTCTTCGCCATAGTTTGAGGAGTACATGAGGAAGAAGAAGGGAAAACAACAGGGGTACAGCAGCAGCGACAATGGATCGGTAAGGAGATGGCTGGTCCTTGATGCCAGCCTGCCAGGTCCCTATATAGGGACTATATAGTGTCCATGCCGGTCCAAGAAGCAGGGGAGCACCATGTGGTTTGTGCGGGCATGACATATTGCGTATGCCACAATCATATGCCCGTACGTGCCACCATCTCATTGGTATTCAGTCCTCTGCCTGCTTGTGCTCTGCAGGGCACACCCACGTCTGGTTCGAGCAGTCGGTTGCAGTCAGGAGCTTCCCCAAACCAGGGAGGATTTCCAGCAACGCCAGCAGGTACCTGACATTGATGAGGCGCTGTGTGAACATGACGTTCTAGTTGATGACTGAATTGTTTGATATCATGATGCTGTTCTACAGGCATGCCAGGTAACCGCAGCAACACAATGCTGAGGCAGGCTTGACTCTTAACACACGACCCATCTGGCATCTAGCCACACAACCGGCAGATTGCATAAGCACTTCATAAGCCGCTTTTGCTGTAACTGGCTTCTCTGCAGATGAAGGTCGTGCTACTTGGCGAGCTGACACGACAGCTTCCAGAGCTCAAACCCCCAGTCCAAGCATTCACAGCAGCCCTGGATCCCTGTCTATTCGCAGGTAACCCATCATGTGCATGCAATCCTTTGCAACACTATACTCGTGCGGCTGTCTTATGCTGGATGCATCTGACAGCAACCTTGCAGGAACAGATTTGTGTCTCAGTAGCACAGCAGCTAGAATGCCTGACTAGCTGTGTTGACATCAATCAGGCCCACCAAATTCTGCTGTCATGTTTTGCAACATACTCCAGTAGCTGCTGCTATATGGAACGATGGCATTGCTTGCACCACCTGCGCTGCCCTGACAACTGCAGACCTGATAGTCTGGAGCCCCTGAGCATAGGCAGTCCCAGCCTACCAACCCCTAGTAGTGAGGCAAAGCATCTGAGGAATCGAGTGCAGCAGCTGGAAAAACAGCTGCAGACAGCTCAAGCTGCAGCTGCTCAGGCACAGCTGTCTGCAGCACAGCGAGCAGGGGATACACATCGAGACTTGCAGACGCGAGCAGATCGGATCCTGCAGTTGCAGGCACAGCTCAGTGATCAGCAGCAAACCATAGCCCAGCTCAGGGAACAGCTGCTTCAGGCAACAGGGATATCTGAGCACAGAGTTGATGATGGGCATGATGCTGATGACAGCAGTGCGGCAGATTCAAATGCAGGACCAACAGGGTATCCTGAACCAGAAGCACCTGATGCAGTGATGGATCAACTGAAACAGCAGATACAGCAACTGCAGGAGGAATTGGCAGCAAGCAGGGCATGTTCTCCTTCAAAGCGACCTCAGGAACCTGAGCAAGCTGCCGTTTCATCAGCAGAGGAAAGCAGGTCTGCCAATGACGTTACTGCAGATGCAGCTGAAGCTGAGAGACACAGTGGGGCCCCAGATACCTCAGTGCCTTATAGTGCAGGCAGCCAGCAGCAGTTGACACCAGAATCTGCAGTCTACATCAAACAGCTGGAGGCTCAGGCAATGCAGCGAGAGGCGCTGCTGGGAGGTCTACTTGCTCAGGTAACAATTTAGCTGCATCATGCACAAGCAGAGGTACTGGTACTGCCTGGTTTTAGTGATGTAAATGTATTAGCCAAGCTTCAGCATGTTCGGGTTGACGAGGTGTTGGTTGACAGAGCGCGCTGGATGTACTCCGGAATCTGTTAGTGATCTTGAAGCACTTATCTGATGTGCAGCATCCCTGTCATCTTTGCAACCCAAAAGTACGTGTCTGTCAAGTCAGTGGCACAGCAAT
Organism: Coelastrella sp. M60; assembly: GCA_001630525.1. NCBI lineage: Eukaryota > Viridiplantae > Chlorophyta > Chlorophyceae > Sphaeropleales > Scenedesmaceae > Coelastrella > Coelastrella sp. M60. The sequence continues at coordinate 5,584 of LWCB01006402.1, read as the reverse complement.
GTTATAATACAGTCTGTACTTCATTGATCACCGATGCCCTGCTGCTCTGTTGTCAGATCCGGGCCAAGGACACCCAGATAGCAGATATCATGACGCAGCTGAAGCACGGCAAGCAGCGTGAAGCTGCACTGCAACAACAGCAATTTGGGGAAGCCATGTTGATGGCAGCAGCAGCTGGTGCAGCATCCTTGCTACAGAAGTCACCCGTCAAGAAGTCACCGCCTGCTGGTGGACCAGGAAGCGACTTTTTGGTCTCTGCAGCATCTGCTAATGGCAACAGCAGCTCAACCAGTTATGATACCAATGATGTACAGCCATCACAGCAGCAGCAGGACCAAAGGCGTCAGCTTGAAGTACTCCAGCAACAGGTAACTCTCCTTCAGGATCATTTGGAGGAGGCATTTGTACAGCAAGCCAAGATGACTGCTGCTGCAGCTGCTGCTGCTGAACAAGCAGCAAGGCAACTTGAAGCCAAAGATGCGCAGTTACTCATCCATGCACAAGCTGCAGCAGAAGCAGCTGCAGCAGCCACCCAGGTGCAGGAGGAGTTGGAGCAGCTCAAGGAAGCTTCAGCTGCACAGGAGGCATCCAGCGCTGCTGCTGTTGCTGCTTCTGATGTAAAGGTCCAGGTTGTGACTGGGCAGCTGCATGTCTTGCAGGAGCAGCTTACAGCAATGCAAGAACAGCATCACCAGGAGCTTGAAGCCCTGAACTTGGCCCTGCAGGCAACACGTAGTCAGCTAACTGCACAAGCTCCAGCTGCAGAAGCAGCACGAGCACTCAATCTAGAGCACCAGGTTCAGCTGTTGAAGGAGCAGCTAGAAGATGCACAGCAGGCGGATGCAAGGTACAAGGTAGCAATGTTAGAGATGAATGAGGCAGCAGAAGCAGCAATTGAGCGAAAGCAGTTAGAGCCTGAGAGGGCCCTTGAGCAGATTGAGGTGCTGCAGCAGCAGCTAGCCCATGCAGCAGAAGAGCAGCAGCAGCATACGGTGTTATTAGATCAGTTGAAACAGTTACATGAAGCAGACTTGCAGCGAATGGAAGAGCTACAGCAACAGTTACAGCTATCCAAGCAAGATGCAGAGAGTGCACAGCAACAGCTGCAGACGTCCAGGGATGAGTTGCAGAAGGCCCATCTGCAGCTACATGAGGCCCAGCAAGAGCTGTACCAGGCCCAGCAACAGTATCAAGATGCCCTGAAGGAGCTTCAGTCTGCACAGCAGCAACATGAAGCCGATGTATGTTGTTTACAAGCAGCGAAGCATGACCTCTCAGTGCTGCAGCAGCATCATGAACAGGAGTTGTCTGTACGAACAGCTTGTGAGCAGCAGCTTTTACAGTCACAGCAGCAGCTGTCTATGCTCGAGCAGCAACACCAGCAGGAGCTAGTTACTGTAAGGCGGCAGGCACAGCAGGCAGCAGCTGGGGCAGCCCAGGGACTGCAGCAGGCAGTAGCGGCAGCGGCAGCTGCAGAGCAGGAATACCAGCAACTACAGCGGGAGGTAGCTGCTGTTAGAGAACAGGCTCTTGCCGCTCAGGCTACTGCTGCTGTTGAAGTTGTTGGAGAGCTGATGTCACATATTGATTCCAGCGGTCTGCAGGCATCTGAGGTTGCACAGATAACTTCTGAGCTTACACAATCGAAGCAGCAGCTTGAAGTTGCAGTTGCAGCTGCAGCAGAAGTGCATCAGAAGCAGCTGCAGCAAGCTGCCAGGGATACGGCGCTTGCAGCCAGAGTGCAGGACCTGCACACTTCTTTTGTTGCCCATGCAGATGCCAGTATTGTAGCCAGAGTTGCAGCTGATTCAGTAGCACAAGCTGCACAGGAGCAACTTCATTCAGTTCTAGCCGAAACTGAAGCTCTGGAGCAGCGGCTGGTGCTTAGCAGGAATGCCATGGCAGAGGTAGCTGATGATATGGCAGTGCAGCTACAGTGTCTGCAGCAGCAGCATGCAGCCCATGCAACAGACACACAAGCAATGGTGCAGGATGCTGTGCAGGATACTACTGAGCAGCACAAAGCAGAGGTGCAGCAACCAACCGCAGCATTGTTACAAGGTGACCAGATGATGGCTGGCTTGCAGCAGCAGGAATCCGTTCAAGAAAGCAGCAGGACAGCAGATCATTCTGAAGGTGCACCTGCAATAGCATCTGCTCTGCAAGCCCAGGTCACTGAGCTGCAGCGGCAGCTGGAGTTGAGCCAGCGGTCTGCATCACAACAGACTGATCAAGTGCAACACTGGAAAGGTGTGTGTGCAGTTGAACGTGAAGCCCTGCAGACACTGCGTTACGTCGCTGAGGAGCTGCAGCAAGAGGTAGCAAACATGCAACAAGAGGTCAGTGCAGGAAAGGTCACCTTGGACCAAGAGACAAACGCTCTGAAGCAAAGGATTACCCAGCTTGAGCAGCTGCTAAGTGACAAAGAGCAGCAGGTTCTGCAGCTGCAGGAGCAGCAGATCAGTGGTACAGCTTGTAACCTTCAGGCCTTGGAAGCTGCTGTATATATAGCAGCACAGTATTCTGATGAGCTTGAGCAGTTAGCAGCTTCTACTGTACTAGATGCTCAGCACTTGACAGGGATGGCCGTTGAGCTTGCTGAGTTGCAGAAGCCATTGTCTCTTATGCAGGAGGCTGCTGCGCGCATTGCAACAGCAGCTGAGACAGCTGCTAAGGTAGCAGGAGAGCATGCTGTCATGCCACGGCGAAGTACAGCACATGATCTCTGGGAACTGCTGCAGGATATGTCCCAGACAGCAAAGTTGGATCTCCAGCATGTCACTCAGGTTTCCCAGCAGCTGACAGAGGCTTTGGCATCCTTGCAATCAAAGCAGCAGCTTCAGCATGCACAGTGTATACTTCAGCGGGGTCAGCAGCAGGACATAACAAGCAGTGATCAGCACCAGGTTGCAGTTGATAAGCAGCTCAAGCATGCAAGCCTACAAGCTGCTAGAGCTACACAGGATGGACAAGCCTCCCTTGAAAGCGAGTTGGTGCAGCAGTCGCAAGCAGTACAAGCTTGGATTGCACAACAGCAGCAACAGCCTCAACAGCCACAAGCAACACAGCTATGCACAGCATTGGATGTGCAGGCCCTTGCTTTAGATGTCAGCGCAGCCAAGCAGGATGTGTCTGCTTTGTTGCTGCAGCTTGAAAATGCTCAGGCACTGACGTTGCAACAGTCAGCAATGGCAACAGACCACACAGTTACCAAGGCCCCTGGTCTTGACGTTGCTCGTAACACTGTGCCTGGCGCAGGGCTGTCTCAAAAGCAGCTGCAGATGGAGCAAGGTGTGCCGGAAACTGATGTAGAGCATCTACAGGTGCTGCTGGCAGATGCAACAGCAACACGCCAAGATGCTGAAAAGCAGGTTGCTGTTTTGCAGAAACGGTTGCAGGACCTTGAGTCAGCAGCATCAGCAGAGAGAGACACTCAGGCACAGCTCACAGCTGCATATGCAGCAATTGAGCAAGTGCAGCAGCAGGTTGTTTCCTTGCAGCAAGAGGTTGCAACCCTCGGATGCGACAAGCAGCAGCTGCAGAGTCAGCTGCAAATTTCCCAAGAAGTACAGCATGGTCTTGAGGCACAGGCAGTACAGTACATTGCGGAAAAGGAAGCTTTGCTTGCACAGCTGTCAGCTGCACATGGTGATGCAGCAAGGGTGTCACTGCTGGAGCAGCAACTGCATGGACAAGAAACAGAGCATGCTGCCAGATCAGCAGAACTGCAACAGCAGTTAGCTGCAGCTATAGCTGATCATCAAGGACAGCGGGCAGCATCTGCAGCAGAACATGACAGGCTTGCAGCTCAGCTAGCTGCAGCTGAGGAGATGGTAGCTAGCCTACAGCAGCAGCTTCAGGAGCAGCAGGCAGCAAATGACGCAGAAAAAAGCGAGCTTGCGTCTCAGCTGGCTACGGCAGAGGCATCAGCGGCTAGCATGCAGCAGCAGTTGCACGAAGAGCGGGTAACAAATGCAACAGAGAAAGGCGAGCTTGCCTCTCAGCTGGTGGCTGTGGAAGAGGTAGCAACCACCCTACAGCAGCAGTTGCAGGATCAACAGAACATCTTTGCAAGAGAGCGGGAGGAGCTTATCACTCAATCAGCAACTGCATCCAGCCGCGTAACAGATCTGGAGCAGCAGCTAGACCATGCAAGAGCTGCTGCTGCTGCTGAGGCTGCTGTCATGCAGCAGTTGCAGGAGCAGCGTGCTGAGCATGCTGCCGAGGTGACAAGGCTCTCAGGTGAGCTGGAGGCAGCAGCTGCAACGATAATGGAACTGCAGCAACAGCTGGGGCGGCTGGGGTTGGCTCAAGTAGCAGAAGGGCAGCGGCAAAGTGTTCAGCAGGCAGCGGGCCAGGACGAACCTCCAGGTCAACAGCAGTCTGCAACACAGCAGCAACAACAGGGGTTGCAGATAGCAGCGGCACAAGCAGATGACCAGACCCAGCTAGTGGGTTACAGGATCATTGATGCCCCTATCTTTGGGGACCTGACCAGCCCATCTGCTGCTGATAGGCGCTTGCATACACCAGCAGACGTTGATGCACAGAAGCTTCAGCTAGATGTGGGTTCAGCTGCTGAGCACCCAAAGCATCAACAAGAGCAGGTGCAACCAGCACAACAACCAGAGCAGATGCAAGAATATCCAGTGCTGGAAAGCCTCCAGGGTCAAGAATGGCAGGATGGGTGGGATTGTGAGGAGCAGCTGGTGCCGGACTTACAGTCCTTGACAGCTGAGCAGCAGCAAGAACCAGAGGACATTGCGAGCCAATACAACGCTGTTGGTGTTTCTGTCAGTACACTTTCTGCCAATATTCACGAAGCAACAAAAACAGAATCTGGCTCGGACCAAGAGCTTCAGAAGCATCAACAGATGCTGCAAGATGCAGAGGCGCTGATACAGCAGCTCAAAGAGCAGGTACAGGATCAGCAGCAGCAACTTGCAGCAGCAAGCGACCAGCTTGCTGCAGCTGATGAACAGCCCCAGATGTTGATGGGCCTGCTCTCTGAGGCTCAAGCTGAATTGCGTGCCAAACAAGGGGAGTGTGAAGCTCTACAGCAGCAGCTGGCAGTTTCTGAGACACAATCTGAGCATCAGCAACAGCAGCAGCAGCAGCTGATTGAAGATCTGCACATGCAGCAGGAACAGCTGACAGAGCGCTGCCAGCAACTGGAAGCAGTTGTATTGCGTAAGGATGAGCTTCTTGACGAGTTGGAGCAGCAGAGGCTTCAGCTGGATGACAAGAAGGCAGCACTAGAACAGCAGCTGGCAGCAGTGCAGGCGAGGTGTGCTGAGCTGAATAGCAGGCTTCTAGAGGTGAGCAGGTCACACCCTTCAGCGATGACCCTTCTGTTTGTTGCTGTGTGGCACTTTCTGCGGTCAGGCCCATTTTGTTCGCCACATTGGAGTTGCTAGGGCTATGGAATCAGTACGTTGACACCTGAGAGCTGCTATGCTTTGGACTGTGTGGATAGTCCTCTTGGTGAAGGTTGCTGCAAGATAAGATGCATGTGGCAGCTGCACACATAGCCAAACAGCGAGAAAGCTTCCCATTGCCCCCTGCAGGTCTCCCAACTGGAACA